>JAGDQP010021297.1:0-11072 GCA_022664845.1 Lepisma saccharinum
TGCAGATAACGGAAATACGTAGTAAATTTATATTCATAAAAGGAGACGTGCTTGTTTTATTTTATATAATACAGCTGTAACAGAGGGTAGTGTATAAATTGGAAAAAGCAACTAAACAGTATCATATCTATCAGTACGAATTCGATACATGATAGTTCAACATCAGCAGGTACGAAAAGGTTCACTAATATCTTGTATGTATCCTTCTGGCTTTTGTTAAAGCAGTCAGTCGTGGATTCATGCTTGTTAGATTAGGGCAAAGTTCAACCTTGATTTAATGTAAATTAATCCGGATGTGTTGTTCAACGAGTTCCCGACTACACGAAAATTTCTTCAGTATTCTACCCACAAATTTTCAATGGAATTCATATTCATTATGTTTGGGGTCACGAACTTCTCGGAATACCTATGCTCTTGAACCAGATATTAACGATTTATCCCACTGACATCTTGTATTATTACCCTTAAAAGTAAAATAACTCAATTTTTCTCCAGATAAGTAGTCTCGAAATGTTGATAGAACTTTGCGCTCTTGAATTTGCACATATTATTAGGGATCAACTAACCCTTGACATATCTGCATCCTATCGACACCTTTGGGGGTAAAGCAAGCCCATATTGGTACACACCTACAGAATTTCTACGTCTATTCTGTGGTTATAGTTTAAACTTCCTCCCTTTAGTATCTACAACTTCACACCTGCATCAATTACCACTATTCTAATTCTTTCATCAGAGAAAATATCGCCGTGTTTCCAGTGGTTCACAAATGTACATGTTGTTGCCCTGTGCGCCTCTGCCAGTTTCTTACACTGTTGTTTTCTTCTTCGTAATACCCTCTTCTGATAATTGCGACAGTAAATAGGTATGACTGACTTCAATTCCAAAGTTATTTCAATTTACAGAACGAATTGGCGGGAACACAGTCCTCAAGTCTTCAAAGCTGTTTAGCTAATTTTGCGATCTGTTCTGGGAGATCTTCTTTGTGCAAAAGCAGTGATGGAGGGAGGAATTTTTATGCTGGTTCTGCTTATTAATCACCCTTGAATGATAATTTTAGAACTCCATTAATCTGTATGAGAACATAGCATTGCCAAGGTGTCACTATCTTTTCTTTACAAACAGTAGTTGACTAGGGGCATGAGATTTGAGCGACGTACTGTGATTGGGTGAAATTTATTTAGTTTCGGAAAGTGAACGATCTACGGGACATGATTGGCGGAAGATGTAGAAAGGATCTCTTGGCCTTCTGGTGCTTATTATGAACTGATAGTATTAATTAATGCTTCGTCTGAGAAAGGTGTTGATAAAAGACCGAAAAAGCAGCGCTTACTGTGTGTTTTTACAATAAAGTGAAGTGTAAAAGCCTTGCAAACCTATTTTAATTAACATAAGTATTGATACAAAGCCTCAATATAGCTATATCCAAAATCTATCTGTTAAGCAGAGCAATAACGGACGCAGATGAGCGATGGTTCCATCTAATCACCAACAAAATAAGATTTTATATGGACTTCTGTAAGCTATTCCTGGAGAGGTACGCCAACAGAGAGGTAACTGAAGTTGAGAAGTACTTTCTCAGACACGTGAAAATTAATTGGGTACATGCTGAGAGCCTGGAAGATCAAGAAGCAAAGATAATACCCAAGTTCATGAATATAGATCCTAACATCACGGACCGAGTGCTGTTAGGGAAATCACAAACCTTCTGCCATTACGTCTACAGATCCTGCCTTCTCGCATTAGGTAGCTTTTCCAAATACCACAACTGAAGGGTTATTAACATTCCCCGAGAGACAATATTGTATCCAAACGAGATATGGTAATAGTAAAAGTCTTAAAGATTTATATCAACAAGCAGCGGAGTGGTTCAAATGGTTCCAGAAGATCACCATACAAAAGCCATTAGATAACTGGAGATAATCGACCGTAGTACCAGGGTTCAAATGGTCAACCAAAGTTCGAGAGAAGAATGAATTGTACAGAGGGAGCCAATGTGTGCATCTTATTCAAACCCAACCCAGTTATTTATTTACCTGAGAATGCAACGAATGAAGTTTTATGTTCCAAGACACTTGACAACTGGAGGACTGGCTTGGTGCCGAGTCATGTTTCTCACTCAATCCTTGAAGTAGATGGAAAGGAAACTTCAAGATCTTAATTGAGACCGGTGAAGGATCAAGAAGAACAGTCTACCAGTAACGAGAGTATTGTTCATTACATTCACTCCGTATTCTTAACTGGGGAGGTAAAGTAGCCTTCAACCTCATCGAAGTAGAACATCTTAGTGAAGATGTCTTTCTTTAGAAAGATACAGTAGAAGCATCCATTTTCGAAAGAGGACGTTATGGGAGCGGTGAATATTAAGTCGAGATCTGTAACTGGAACAGAAATGAAGATAAGAGGTTAATCTGCGTATATTATAAGAAAATAATCTGCGTGTAAGTGAGGTTAGATGAGTAACACTCTGTTGACACTGACATTAGAAAAATAGCAGTTTGAATCCGTAACCATTGACATCAAGACTAAGAAAATCATTCTGAGGCGAGAAGGACAAGCTGTAATCTGGAAGCTACCATGATCAAGTATAGCGGAAAAAGAAGCAATAAGTCCACAACGAAGAAGAAATACACACCTCAAAGCAAGAAAAGATGAACTTAGCAACCAGTGGAAACTTGGTGAAAAGAAGATCAATGAAGAAATCGGCGGAAGAAAACCATCAGAAGAATCCCTCACCAAAACCCAATTGGATTACGCTATTGTCCAAGATCATCGATGAAGAAGAACAAACCATTAGTACAAAATCATGGATCAGAAGAAGAAACCACCTACGTAAACTTCTTGTATGTGGTACCTGTATCAAGGTACAGATTTAAAACAATACTTGTAGCTGAGACAGATATTCTAACCCGTACTTTGTACTTAACTAACTGAAAACTCTCAGGTACGCCGAATACTTGATTGCAAACAGCCATTTGACGAAGGCATTATTTTCAGATACTGATTATGAACACTACTAACCAAATTGGTAACTTTGTTTAATCAATTTCTGGCTATACAAATACCGTAATTGGTGACTTGTTTATCATAAACTTTAGAGTTGTAACCCCATTCTACTATATATTTACAAGTAAAAAGAAGAAAATTATTGAACAAGCATTCTATAAGCATAAACTCAAAATGAGGTCCTACTTATGTTAGTTAAATGGTTGACAGTCCTGGTTTCATTTCGAGTAATCCGATTCGCTTCCCATTACGGTCTTCAAATTTTGGTGTTGGCCAACATCATAATGTCAACTTGGGAGCTACTTGAATTAAGCAAATAACGCCGAAAACCGGAAGAGGGTGACGATAGGGAGTTGTTGCCCTGACTACATGTGATACGTTTCAACGGAAGTTCTCGTGGGTTAAGAGTGTATATATGTGTCGTCGAGCTAAGCTATTTTATTTTATTTTATAAAAACGAAATAGCTCCACTTGAAGACGACGAGAAATACGTTAATAAGTAACTAAAACTATGACTCATTTGTTATACGGTAAGTATATATTTTTAATAAAGTTCTGAGCCCAGTTAGTTAATGGCTATGGTCAAGTTCATTTTATAGTTTTCTAGGTATATAGGCATCTATTCCACACTTCGCTTTTCTCGACAGTATTCCATTTTATTATCAAAAAAATAAAGCTCAATTGTCCAGCTATGCGATCTGGCTTTCCAACTGCCTACTCTTTTAAGTCAACTTAAGTTCTTCTGATCGACAACGACAATAAAGTTGTCTCCTGTCTCATATTCTTACCATTTCCTTATTCTGTGGCACCGTGCATGAATCCCATAACCCTCACTGAAGCTGTTCTGAGAAAATCATGTTTTTTGTGTTGACTTCCATAAGAATAGCAGTATGTGGTATATATTGTTCTCTGTTTTTCGAACGTTATTGCTTATACAAATACCATAATTTCAGGGATGACGTACGAGATGTTTAGGATTACATTCGTGACCTTATCTCATTTTCTTTGAGAGTTCATGCACGGTGCCACAGAATTGTGACCATTACTACTAAACATTCAATCTCTAAGATGGAATATTTCATCTCCTGGGTAGTTGAACTACGACTATAGTACCCTATCACGTGTAGATTGTCATTCTCCTCCTCATAAAATATGGCTGAAATTCCCGAAAACTATTCATCTATTTGTAGATGGCTCTTTTCTAAGTTCGGATAGGACTAGAAGAGATCTTGGATGGTTTAATTGAAGCTTTGTTCACTTTTTCTTGCCCACGTCCAATTTTTTCTTTACGCAGAATTTCGAACAAAGGGTAGCTTTTCTGCCACTGACGATAGAAATTGGTATGATATATTATTCGCAAAAGTTTTCTCATTTGTTTCACACTATTGGGTTACGGAAAACGCATAATAACATCATCGAATCCATATCCTTTCGAATCGTTTCCAAGGAAATAATATTACGAACGATCTTTTTCATGCCTCGACAGAACTTACAGTTTTTAATATCTAAACCTATGTTCGTCTTTCCTATCTTTTGAGATACTTAGTCGAGCAGTTGGAGATGATTTTGAAGTGCAAGTTTGAGAATACATATGCCATCTATGTATTGAATGAGTCTCGAGACATATGCTATCTTTGAGACTGGATTTTAATTCATTGTCGAAGATTCTTTGAAGAAACGCAATAACTATAGTACTGCCATTCTTTATCTAGCAGTAAAGTCAGCATATTTCGAGTAATTATCCATTGTAAACAAAAGGTGTAAGGCAGGGAAGTTTGTTCGTCTCCAGTTATAGAGGCTTTCGATCATTCGTATCTTTCAACACGATCTTTTACACATTTTTATTCTATTTTCGCTCTTCTTTTGATTTTTTAAAACAATCGTGAAAGAGTTTAATACATCATACGTGAAGTACAGAATACATCCAATCTTAACCAAACTTGGTATGATGGTAGCCCTTGACCTCAGTGGTAACCATGTGTTGCCATCTAACCCTATGCTGTAGACTTTTACCGTTCACGAGTTATGAGGGACCAAAGTCTTATTTTAAATTTTGGATGAATTTTCAATAAAAGAACTTAAATCAAGAGAAGAGTGACTTTTTCTTGTTAAAGAACTACCTAGTCATGTACTGAATGTCATCGTATTAATTTTCATTCTCTTCACTGCATGAATTATGTAAAAGGTTACTTGCGATTCGGTTGTGTACGTTTTTCTAAATTATTGCCAGGGGTGTACTGGTACCGGTTTTTTGGGAGAAAAAATGTTGCAATTTACAGATATATATATTGGCTGTGTCTAATGAATCTTATCATTATCCCCACCCGTACGAGACTGACAGTGTCACATTTGTCAATTTTAATGGTTGTGAAATTGCACGGCCCATACTTGAGAAACTGGGATCCAGAGCCATATATGAAAACGTGGCTGCGAAAGCACCGAACTGCAGATAACACCAGTATAAGACAAGCAAAACCAACCAATTTCGAGAATTATAATCCACTTGATATGTGTTTGTAACACATTAGCATGTGGTTATATCAAGATTGGACTCTTTCAGTAAGTAAAATGAAAGATTTTGTACTCTGACATTTCTTCTATTAAATGTTTCTTATTCAGTTTCTAAAAGTTGAGCTTTTCAAATTTAATTGATAAAGTATTCCATATTTTTGTCAATATTAACCATTTTGTTTTATGCCTATTCCTCACTTCACAGTTATTGGTATGATATATAGTAAAAATTGAAACGTTCCGGTACTGGAAAATTTACAAGTGCACACCTGGTTATTGCCAAATATTGAAAGAAACTCATCTCATATTTATTAATTCGTAACACATGAAGTGCTCAGCTTCTGAAGTTCTTTCTTTTAGCCGAGAAATTTGAATACTCGTAAATTAGGACATCGTAACCCAATCTTTCAAATTTCTAACCAAAGCCTAGCATCTTCATATTACAAATTAGTTCATTTGATGGATATTCTTAATCTGGGTCTCATTCTGTCCCTATTGCTTGTTATTTATAAGTTATTTTTTAAAATATATGTATAATGTGTCTTGATTATTTACGACTTCTTAAAACAATTTGGCATTTCTTTTTCCTCTTCGCTTACTGAGTTCTTCTCGTGGTACTTCCTCTGTAACTGCAAAATGGCCAGCCTTCAGCAAGGATATTACAAGTTCCTGTACTTCAAGGTTATCTAACGGTGGACCATTGATATTAAAGAATCAGACAATGTTTCAACACCGTTTTTCCTAATAAAAATATCTGTAACTTCGTAAGATAAAATCGTCGTTTGCTATCTGCCGTAGAAATTTTCTCTTCTCGTCAGAAATTTACTGGTTTGTCTTGATATCCCGTAGTCTGATAATGACTTATGTGGTCGTTTTGAAATAACGATGCAAAAGTAAAATCATTCTGTTATCATACCACTCTTTTCCATATCGTTATTTGGCCATGATTGAAGGCACATGCATGCATGATAATTAACCCATAGCTAACTTCTTAAAATAAATTAAAACTGTACACGAATTAGGATTTGATATTTTGAGACAATCAGAAAGTTTAGTCTTGGAAACAAAAGTTAAATTTTTATTTTTATTTTGTACACAAATACATTAAAAAAATGAAATATTTTAGGAACTTCTGCCAGTTAAATATACAACTGAAACAGTTTTGAAACAAAACAACATATTTAGAATGGACGATTCTTGCACTATTTGCCAAAAGCAGATGTGAATATATTTGTAATATTCGCATACAAATGCTTTTCTATTAGCTGTATACACGAAACTTATTCATATGTCAATGACAGGGATATTCTAAAATTTAACAAGAAAATAGTTTTTAATACCTGAAAGTTCCATTATTTCAATTGTTTAAACAGCACCAAAACTTAAAAATGAATGTATTTGCGAGCTGCTTTTGTCAAATAGGCTAGAATTGTGGGGTTAACATAAAACTATTATAACTTAACTAAATAACGAACGAGTATTTAAATGAATGAATTTATATACATATGTAGTAATACAATGTTCTGTCAAACATGGCGAAAAATTAAAAGGGAAGTAATCTACAAGTTTTAATAGAAAAATACTTCACTCTTATTACCCAGAGTAGTTTAGAGGATTTTCAGACATAATGGAGAACAATTCTTGGTTTATGAGTACTTGATGTACTAGCAAAAATCTACAGATATTCCTGAAATATTGTACTAAATTTGTCATATCTAATGGATAAAGATTTTATACAAAAAGGAGGTGAACAGATTTAATTTTCCAGTCTTCTTTATAATTTTTTGAACTATAGTCTTAAATCTGTTCAAGATACTGGGGCCAATGTTCTCGATCGCTTTCCATATGTCACTTGTTATAAGAAGCATCTGCTAATTCAATGGTTAGTGAGAAAAACTATTTAAATAGACTACTATCCGCCCACAACACTTGTACATAATGGTTTCAGTTAAAGAATGCGCAGACCGCCGACAACAGGTATAGTGGTACCAAGATGCAAGATATTATATTTCACTGAAAAAAGTAGGAGGAAATACACTGTTCGCCATTTAAAATGCAACACCAAGAACGAGACATCGGATTAATGCAAAATTTGCAGATTATGGAAAGATAACCAACTCATTAGTACGACAGAACCGTGACGCATCAGAGTGCGGTTTATTTTTCTGCGACATTGGTGTTCGTATTGGGTGGACTGCGTCCACAGTGCAGCGCATATGGACTCGATGGCTCCACGAAGGCACTACGCAACGACATGCCAGATAACAACGACAGCGCCATACAACGGCTGCGAAGACAGACGGTTTGTGCGTATGGCTCTGGCGGTTCGAACAGCCACACTCCGAGCACTGTCGCACGCACTGACGGATTTTGCACAGCTCTCAGTGTCCCCACGAACAATTCTACGTCGTGTGGCAGAGCGGGGTATATTTGCACGGCGCCCATTGCTGCGGCTTTCGCTGACTGCACAGCATAGGTATGAGCGACTACAATGGTGTCGTGGACGTCGCGCATGGAGAGCCGAATGGCAGGACAAGGTATACAGCATCATGATGGTCGCATCAGTATTGGCGGTACGTGGCACTAGGTTGGGAGACGTCTGTTTTGCACCGCCAGGCAGATCCGGTAGCAGATGTTATGGTGTGGGGTGCCACTGGATTCCGTCTCTGTTTGTGCCTCCTACGCATTGACGGACACGTGACCAGCCAATGACACGTGACGGTACATCGAGAATGTGTTGGACCCGGTTTTGACCCCTTTAGTTCAGGTCATGTTTGGACCACATTCCAGCAGTATAATGCGTACCCACATGTGGCACGTGATGTCCTAGCCTTCCTGGCTGGACACAATATTCTCCTGCTTGCTTAGCCAGCGCGTTCAACTGATCTGTCGACGATTGAACACGTCTGGTCCATGATTGCACAACGCCTCTCATGCTACAGTTGATGAGCTGTGGCATCGTGTCGAAGACACATGGCTTACTATACCCCAGGAGGACACCCAAGGCCTCATCCTCTCTATGCCTCGCCGTGTTGCAGCCGTTCTGAAAGCCCATGGTGGGCCCACATGCTACTGACCTTCGGCAGTTCTATTTCGCTGTCGCCACGTTGTCACGCATCGCACACAGTAATAATTTGCTACTTTTACCTTACGGTATATATCTGCCAAATTTGGGGCTGCTATCTTTTTCTTAATGTTGCATTTTTAATGGTGAGCAGTGTAGATTGATGCACTAAATGAGGTAGATAAGAAATGTCTCCGAAACTAGTGGAGTATATACTACAACAATTTTATGTAGTTTCTGTAGAACTTTACAGCACACGTTATCAGATACATTAACTTAAAACCTATACTCGACACATCAATTTACACTACTAAATTAGAAAATGTTTTTCAATTGAAAGAATCCGACTTTATAACAGAAAATAACAATAAGATTAGGGAAAGCTCGAGAGAAAGCTTAGTACGGAATTTCCCTACAATGACACCCTCCCCAGACGGTTTCAATAGAATTGCTACTACAGTATTATCATACAAGTTATGGTTAGTATGCGGACGACAACACCAGAAAATCATAAACCACAATACAACATAAAAATATGGCCTGAGCCAAAGCTGCCTGAAAGTCTTAAATTAAATTCAAACACAAAAATATAATTTAAAGAAATATTTCTGAAACATTGTCTTCTATGAGATCAGCTAGAAGAATTTTACTTTTGTATTTTAAGGGTCGTTTGAAGTACATTTCTACGACAGTGATTTCTAAAGTAAGCGCAAGATGAAGGTGAAAATTCACTACAAGTATCTTTTAAAATAGAAGACTGTCGATAACGCTACAGTCGTTAACCGAATTTAACCGGTCAAATTTAATGTCGAAGTTTCGACTGGACCTTTATTCAGGTGTATCAACTTCTTCAAACTCCTTCACATTATTCACACATAACCAAAAAATAATAGTATGTTGCTTTTGCATGAACATTTCTAAATTAAATAACTTGATCAAAGTATGTTAGCAGCGTATAAAACAAGATATCAATACCTAGGTACAGGAAGTTGACCACTTTAACTATTTGTTTAGTTCCTTTCTTGCACAGAGAATGATACATTTTTTACTGAACAGTACGAGACTAACAGGTTTCACCAAGCTTTGTTAAGGATTTAACGACTCGTTAGTTAACGAACCTAATGTATTTTAAAGCCCTTAGATTAACTTAACGATCCGTTAAAGTCTAACGAATCTTGGTGAAACGCAGCATAGATTTAGTTGCTTGAGTTTAGATAGCTGCGAGGTTGAAGTATGAGTGTCGAAACGTACCAACGCCGAATGCGACGTCACAATATATATTTGTGTAACCAAGTACCAAGGATCCTTCTAAAACTACGTGGCACTTTTCATATACTGGGAACGGAATATGATTTAATAAGTATGTACACTCGTTGAGAAGGGCAGAAAGTCTTAGCCCTTGGTTATATACTTCGTATCTGCACTGATAAGTTGAACAGCGGGGGTGTAGTTGCATTTAGTGTTGCCAACTTTTGATGAATAAATTACGGGACGCTCGGCATAAAATACCGGATGATACAAAAAAAATATGGGACAAATGTGAAATAACGTAAAATGAAAGTAAGTAGTAAGGTCCTGTTCTACTATATGACTACCCGCACAATTTCAAACCTTCATCATAATAATCAAGAACACACATATAACGTTTTTCTTGCGAATGTTCACACTCCCAAAATACTGGCAGCGGAAAATGGATATTTCAATTTCCTAAACACAGTTGGCGTTATTATCTGTACTGCAAAACAGAAGCCTTTTAATTCAACACTTTTTGTGTTCCTGGGTGACTACCACTTTTTATTGAATCAACACAACAAACAGTGTTGATTTCGGTGATTCAACACAATGGATGTGTTGACAATTCTGATTTAACACAATGAAGAATGTAATGTTACCACTATCACAGTGTTGAATCAACGTAATTATACAACAAACGGTGTTGATTTACCACAAAATATCGTGTTTTTTGCAGTGTGTTATCAACTAGAGCAAACAAGGTGCGAGTATTATATCCCCATCCCGAGGTGTCA
This sequence comes from Lepisma saccharinum, assembly GCA_022664845.1. Taxonomy (NCBI): domain Eukaryota; kingdom Metazoa; phylum Arthropoda; class Insecta; order Zygentoma; family Lepismatidae; genus Lepisma; species Lepisma saccharinum. The sequence goes on from JAGDQP010021297.1 coordinate 10,609, forward strand.
TGTTGGGTCCTGAGGATGTCAACAGAGTCTGCTCACCACTCTGCATAGCAAACAGTTGGGAAAGAGACCATCACTGTTTACTTGTTAACATTATTGATATGTTGAAAATTTACTACTTATAATACGAGACAACCACTGATAATAGGGGACGCGCAAATTTCACCTAAAATACGGGACATCCCGTATTATACGGGACAGGTGGCAACCCTAGTTGTATTGCCCATTTGAACGCAAAAGTGCACATTCGTGGACACTAGTTCAATAGGTAAGCAAACTCTGAATCAAAAGGTAAAGACATCTTTTAATCAAGTTTTAACCGGAACAGTCCAAAGCTTGTGTAATACAACACGTGATCACTAGTAATCGTTTGATCGCACACGATGCAGGTTTCGTCCGTTAGTCAAATGGCAGCCAATAGGACAGAAACATGCAGGCTCCGTTGCAGGACAGTACCATCAAAGAAC
>JAGDQP010021297.1:11082-31930 GCA_022664845.1 Lepisma saccharinum
GCGAATCAACGAAAGGTGTATGAGTGAATATAGAGCTCAATTTGGACGCACATCCACATCGCTCGCACAAGCCCACTTCAACAGGGCGTGTGCCTTGAGCAGAGAAGTGTATCATCCTGCTTGGAAAAGTAACATGTATCAGAGATGCTAAATGTATTATGACTTCCTCTTTTCACTCACCTTCCTATGTAAAATAAGTGCAAGAAAGGATTTCTTGTACGAAAATATTTATTTACATTTCATTTACGCAATACGAGGATGATTTGCTGACGTCACTTTCTTTCAAGCATCTTCCAAATTCTTGGCCAAACTTTCTTAAATCGTATTCAGATACGCTGAAGAGATTACAAAATAACTTATTTTCTGACCGAAAAAAACAACATAAACTTACATTATAAAAGATATATAAAAATTCACATATCAATACAATACACAGATAAATATTTACAAGTTAAATGTCTCGGATTCACCTTTTCAAGGGAGCTTCTTCTGATTGTACTTGTAAGTATATTTAGCAAATATTATAAAAGAAAAGCATACTTTAGTGTCTTCTAAGAACAATTGTTATGGAAGCCTACAAGAGTTTTTCGCAACTGACATATTGCTAAGAAGCCTTATTTCTGTCACAGATTGAGTCGAATCATTGTTATTCAATACTTTTTCATCATAAGAAGGTCCATCTTCATCGAAAATTGTGGCTTGTACATCGTGGTAATGTCTAGTACAGAATTCTCCAATTCTTTCACACGCTTCTCGCAATTGTTCTTCAGGCACTGTTAACACAATTCTCATATAGTTTGGGTAGTCAAAGCACTGAAATATAGATTGACATTCATTAGTATTATGTATATGTTTAACAGTTCATTTTACACAAGTTACTGATCGTTATTATACTTTAATTTCTGCTTCGATATTTCTTATTTCAATTTACCCTCCCTCAGTTTGTGTCACTAAACCATTCACACATGTGAATATTCGTATTACACTTCAAATGTGGATAAACTTTAGATTCATAAAAAAACATGTCACCAAACTAGATGCGCGGTAGGAAATTTTCAGCATTGTTTTCAGCACTGTTTTCAGCATTTAATGTACGATTAAAACAGTAATTACTTCGCCGGGGATATGGAGTGTGTTGGGTCTGTTATAGTAATGAATTAGTGGGTTTTCTGAAAAAGATTTAGGTCTTACGAGGAAATTTTTTTTAAAAAATGGGATATCAAATCTATGACCACCTTTGGTTCACCGTTCTTATGATATTCCTGTTGTAGTTCTTTCCTTCTTTTAATTATTCTTTTGTAATTAAACAAATGAGATGATAAAGGAAAAGATTCCATAATTTAAAGTTGCCGAGAAAGAGAAAAAATATTTATTTTCAAACTAAGGACATATTGAGAAAATTCATATTTGTAATTTGCAGTTCTAGTTGTTAAAAATGTTATACAGCTATCTGTGCAATAAAATTGCATAAAGTACGAACATGCGAAAACTGTGTATTTTTCCCCGTTTCATCTCACTAAAGAATAAGATCTTGTTAACTGTAGAGGAGTGATCAGCCGAGGATTAAGAACAATAAAGTTTAACAGATTGAGAGAAATCAAGTGGAGAGAAAACAAGATTGCGACCAACATGACTACCATCTAATTTCGTTATTTCCACGTTTATATCTATAGAACTATTCAAAATAGACAAAAAACATACTTATTTTCAAACGTTTTAAAAAATACCTAATCTACCAAAAGACACTTAAGTCGAGAGAGCTAGATTTCTGTGAAAATTGGGTTCTTGACTAATTTTGGGTCTCTAATAATGTGGTGATAGTCACTCGTTTTGGAAATACGTTGTTTGCCTGCTATGCTTTGGTAAACTTCTTACGCTGAACCTGAAAATTAAGGGATTTTGTAGACTTTCGTCTTCCACGTTACTGTACACTCAACAATTGTCGTTTTACTTTGATATATCTCTCTTTTGAGAGGTAACAGAACATGCATTTACAATATGTAATGCTTTATCCATCAATTTTAGATATAGAATTCCCTTGTTATTAAATATTAGTTTTGTATTGAGGTTTACTCAAGTTATCAATTCTTGAAATGTCAAGCTCTGAAATAAAAAAATTCGGAGGGGAAGCTTCCATTTCCATAGTATCTATAATTAGATATGATAATTGCGAAAATGGACAAAAACAAAAACAAAATATTAAAATCAATACGCCCTTACCTTGCCTGGGAGACAGAAAACTGACTCTTCTGTAACCATTTGTTCTACGAACTGAAGTTCTGACGCAAATTCTGGAAATTTGTCCATATCAATGCCAACCTATTGAAACGAATGTAGCATTAAAGTATTTATCATATACAAATCCATGTACAATTTTCTATAGTTTATATAAACCTTAAAAAGTAATCTATTTAGTGAATGCGTTTGACAGACCACCAGACTTCTTTTCAATGTAATAATGGAACGGTATACGAGTATGAAGTCCAAACGTCAACTCTTTCAGAAACATTAGTATTCTCATTAGCTACTGAGATGGTATTCATTGGAATTTAAACAAAACTTTCAAGCTGTTGGATTCTTTTAAAATAAGAAGTCTCAACTATAAACAGTCTTTCCGTAAATTCTTAATATTAGGAGCTAAAACTTGGCTGATTGGTCCATTTAACTCTAGCCCATAAAATTAACAAGGATTGAACCAGCTTCTCAAGTTTGAAGTTTTCTCTTAATAATTTAGACGTAATGACGATAATGAGTTTTCCGTATCGGGACGGGGTAAGAAACAGTAGGCTATTATTACCGTCGATATACTTAACTTCATTTTGACTTTTAAAACAGACATTCTCAGCAATACAGAAAGACTCACGCACAAAGGAGAAACAGAAAATATATTTTCTGTAGAAACAGTGAGCAGTTGGCAAAAAGTATTAATTAAATATTTTTTCTACAGTGGGTATAAATTGTTTGACTTAAGGACATACCAAGTAAGTTTGTTGAACAATATCATTTGGCTCTTGTCTTGAAACAAATTATTTATGGACATAAAATTAATTAAAGATATTTCTGGTACTGAAACATATCTTGTTGTGTATGGAAGAAAGTATGTACTTGTATGTCTATTGTTGTTATTGGAGTAAAGTTTTACAATAATTTAGTGTTGATAGTGTGCTAGTATTGCGAACTATTAATAGAATGTGCATACCGGTATTTCATAAAGACAATAGTTGGTGGTAATGTATTACTCTAGTTCTATGTTTGATAGTACTTATATCACATGTTGGTTTTCATGTGTAGAGGAAAAATATATTGTTTTGTATAGAACGGTCTATCCCGAGGATTTATGAATACACAACTGTCGAATGGTAATATAATATTTATGAATAAGGGGAGCTTTATATGCTGTTTTAGTTGTAGATTTGTTCTTTTTATAATGATTATGTTACTTAATTTAGTTTACACGTATTATATTAAGTTGGGATATACCGATTCAAGTGTTATTGATTATTGCAAGTAAAACCCTTTATTTGATTCTTAAATTTAGACGTCATTATTTTTTCACGAGCATTATATTGTTTCATGAAATGGATACATGGACTTGCCAAACGATGAAAAGCGATTGGACGCCTTCCTAATCTGAATTAGAGAATCTATCTCTTTCTAGCAATTGACAAACTTACGTCGTACTATTGAATTTAGAAGAGGTTGGCTACATCATTCACCTTTGATGAAGTCGGATCTCATTATGCATGATGTTGGTCGAATGGAATACACGATTTTCGAAATAACAGCAAAATCCAACCGATGCTCACCTTCCAGTTATTTTATGTTTATTTTAACAAAATTAACATGATAATACAAGGTCAAGGGACATTACCTAACTCTTCACCTACTGTTCCTTTCTCATAATTTGTGTTCAAAATCTTTTATTGTTAACAGAACTCAAAGATAAGAGGAACAGCCTTTCAAAGAATATCGTATGATCAAATTTTTTCGTTATAACGAACAAGTAAACAGAAATCACTGGAAAGTTTCAGACAACATAAGAATTAGCACCTGATTTTTGAGAAGTAATATAAGTTTCCTATTCACTTACCATCATGTACATAGCACCCTCTGGCATTACGGGCCTCAAACCAGGAATAGCTGTCAACATATCATACGACAGTTTTGCATTGTTCTGAAAAATAAAAATAAAGTATACCTGTAAATAATCTTAATATTTGTTTCAATTTTATTAATTAGTGGCCGCGTTGACATTGTGTAACATCGCGTCGTCAAGTAATTGCTACGTAAGTGGAAAAGAATATGTAAAGACCGTTTTATAAGTTAAGTGTCACGTGAATCCTCCCTTGAGAAGAAAAACCCAAGCACTGACTGCAAAGTGAATATTTAGTGAGTAGTGAAAGTGAAAACATACCTACGAAGACACAACGAGGTGCTGAGGTGATACCGCAGAAATCTTCCAGAGAGACAGAATCAGACCGCCCAAAGTCGCAACTAGAATACCAGTCGCAATAATGACCCCAAGAGCCAACTGACCAGGGAGAGACCCGAAGTTGAACTCATACTTCCGGGTGAAATCCAATTCTTTTAAAAGGGCTTCAAAAGTCATCGGCAAAGTGTAGTGATAATTTTAGCTGCTGAGGCCTTATAGTTTTCTCACTGGCGAAACCTAGTCTAAAACCTCTCTGAGAGACATCTTCGAAGCCTTTGTGCTGGTATCACGGTTCTTGGTGCAGAGCCCTCGTGCAGTAACGAAAGAGCGTTCTCTGCGCCGTGCAAATGTCCTGGCCACGTCAACATTGTTTCCTTACTTTTACTCTAGTATATGCAAATGTTATGTGTTACAGTATGCTTTTCACATGTCAAGTGAATGTTAATGTTCTGTAGCTTTCTTGTTTTTATTCGTATTCTTCTTTTTGCTTTACTTATTTAAATATGCTAATTTACATAGTACAGTTGTATGTTCACATGAATCAACAGACACAGGTGGAAAACAAGAATAATTTATACTTGCATAATTATTATCAGTATTGTGGAGGTGATACGCCACATATTTACGATCAACGGCGCGAAGCGAGGTGGAGTGGTCTTGGTCAGTCCCACGCTCGACCGCCCTTACCTTCCAACGTGCACAGTAATACCGAGTTGTGGAAATTAAATGGGAAGCATATGATAAAACAGTGTTGCATATGTTGAAAGACCTACTTCCATATCGAAATATTACGGCACGATATATAATCACGTTACTGCATATCAAAAGCTGTGTTGCTAAGCTTTTGCTAACGTTTATTGATAATATTATTACTGAGAGAAGTCGCAAAAGAAAGAACTATCTTTCAGAACGAAATTTAGTTAACGTCACACAAAATTAAACTAAGGAGGGAGTCAAATAATGACATCGTGTATTATTGCCCAGCCCAGAAAAGGTAATTAAGAATTTGACAACGTCAAGGTGCTGTAAGACTTTATTAAAGGTCCTACCGTTCTTCAGAACTAGACGTTAATAGAGAGTGCTACTACAGAGCAATTTTAAAACATCAGTTTTGACCAGTCTGTGGATGAAATAGCCATAAGTTCTAGAGTTGCACCCATTGCCTTGCATGACAATGCGTGTTGAAGTCATAATCCCTCTGACATGAAGACTCTGTTACAATTACAGTGGAAACTTAAAACTTGAACAGTGGACCTTAAAATTTGAGCACCTTAAAATCGATCTCTTCGCAACAGTTATAGGTTCCTTTAGAGTAAGGCGGTTTCATCCAAGATATATTTCCAACAGGAAAATGGCATTCAAGCGTGGCTCTGCTGATAATATACGACGCTTTCCAAGTGTGTGCCGAAAGTGTGTAAATATAGGGTGCGATTAAAACGAGGGAATAATGATTTGTATAAAACGTTGGCACTATTTTCTATTCAACTCACATTCTTCAATCTGTTCTCAACTTCATTGGTTCTTAACCTGTAGTTTTATTCTGTTCAAATTTAACATTTTCATATATTTTAATATAAATAAATGTTACCTTAAAACCATTGAAATTAATAGTGCAGAAAATGTTAACATACCTCAACTACTTTAATTGTGTTCGAGAAAAATTCCTCTGGAGTGTTTGTTAAAATAGTCGGGAGCGCTCCTTGAATTATCGTGTTGCTTCCAATGGTCCTCTGGCTTAAACATTGGAGACCTTTTCTTATCTAAAAAAAAAAAAAAATGTGTTATCAGCGAATCGTTGCGTGACAAAGATATAGAAGTAATACACACCCAAACTTATTCAAAATGGAACTTGCATAAAGTGGGAACTTGCCCAAGGCAGACATTTACTTTAATCCCGGTTGAATCTTTATTACGGTTGTATTTCATAGTTAGTTAAAACCTGGATAAAGCTGAAACTAGCACAAGGCAGAAATGTACTTTAGTCCTGGCTGCATCTTTATTACTTAGTTCAAACTTGCATGACGCAGACTTGTCTAACCCGAAAAATATACAAGTACCTTGCGATTCTTATATTAAAATAAATTTTGGTCGTTATTTAAAGACTATGTTATTTCTTCTAGGTGTTTATTTCCTTGGCTCGTAATTCACAGTTCCATACTATTTACACCAGTTCCATTTTCCGCAGATTAAGGATAAAAGCAAAGAATCAGTGTATTCATCTTTCATTCTGAATCTTACAAAGCAGTCACTTGACTTGGAATGCTCTGATATTTATAGATTTTGGCTCAGGCGCGAATCTCCCCATCTACAGCCTTTTCCATCTTAAACTTACAGGTAACCAGTTGTGAGTCCGACTGACCAAAGGCTAAATTTGTCTGTCTGGTTTTCTATCAATACAAAACAGAAACTAAATGTAAACTTCCAACTTATTAGACAAAAAAGCATCTAACAAACCCATATGTATATCACATATAGACGATAAATAAGTCAATTGACGAATTTTGATCACAACTTTTAACTACATAAAGCTATTAATCAAGTGATATTCCCTTTTAGCCAATCAAATCAAATTATTATTTCTGAAATATTAAATGTTCATAAAAGCGAACACTTCTTTCTCTCCGTCTTTCCCACTTAAGTGGGGTCGACGTTTCTGATGAGTATTCTCAACAAAGTCCTGTCCTGAACTTCTTACCCTGACAGACCTTTCTCCCCGAGATCCATCCATTTCCTCCTTCGCCTCCCCTACCTATCTTGCCTTCCACTTCTATTGCCATCACTCTTTTGACTACATAGTAATTTGTTATCCTCATTACATGTCAATACCACTGCAGTCTTCTTTCTTGTATCTTCTTAGATATCTCTACAGCCTTGGCTGTTCCTCTTACTCTCATATTTTTCACTTTGCCCCTTCTTGTTTTCCCTCATATCCAGTGTATCATTCTCGTTTCGGTGACATCTAATCTCTTTTCTTGTGTTTTCTCTATTGGTCATGTTTCTGCTCCGTATATCATTGCTGGTCTAACCACGGTTTTGTAAATCATCCCTTTACTCTTCACCGTGATTCTGCAGTCGCAGATAATGCCACATACTTTCTTCCAATTTTCCCATTCCTCTTGCATTATTTGTGTTATTTCCGAGTCCAAATCGTCATTCTCAGTAACAGATAAGCATATATATTTAAAACTTTTCACTTTATTCAATCGTTCTTCCAACATAACTTCTCTATTTTCTTCACTGTTAAAATCAAGATGCTCAGTTTTCTTTCTACTAATCTTTAATCCTCAATCTTCCACAGACTTCCTCCAACTCTCAACTTTCATTTCAAGTTCTGCCCTATTAGTAATGTATAGTACAGTGTCATCGGCAAACATCATACACCAAGGGGCTTTATCTCTCACATCCTAAGTTATAACGTCTATGACTACGTTGAAGACGTACAGGCTTAAGACTGAGCTCTAGTGTAATACAACCATAAGAGGGATTTGGCGTGTCAATCCCATACTACTTCTTACCTGAGTTTTAGTTCATGTATACATATCTTGGATTATTCTTACTTATTTCTCTGGCACGCCTTTCTCCCTCAAATATATCCATACTTTCTGACGTGGTACTCTATCGTAGAGAAAAATCCAAATCAATAAAAACCACATGCAATCCTTTTTGCTTTTCCATAGTTTGTCTTAATATAAAGGTTGCGTCCGTTGTACTCTTTTCTGGTATAAATCCAAATTTTTCTTCTCCTATTGATGCTTCTTCATGTAATTTCCTTCTATATTTCCCCCCAAATCTTCATCGTATGTGACATTAATTTGACTCCTCTATAGTTTCCACAATCCTGTATATCTCCCTTCTCCTTAAAAAAAAAAATGATACAACAACACTATCATTCCATTGCGTTACAACAACATTATAATTGCATTGCGTCGGAATCTTTTTCTTTTCATAGATTTTTCGCATCAGGTCCCATACAATATCTATATCTTCTGGTCCCAAACTCTTCAACGCTTCTACTGGTATGTAAGCTGTAGCTTTTTCGGTCTTCATTTTCTTTAATGCTTTCTCTACTTCTTCCCGGCTTATTCTTGTTGTCGGTCCAAGACTTGGAATTCCTCCCTTAAGAACCTTTCTTGCATTTTCTTCATTTAGAAACATTTCGAAATATTCGACCCATCTCTCTTTGATCCAATCTTCATCGGTAAGCACTAATCCTTGGCCATCCTTAATTACTTAATATGGGCAATATCCTTTGTTGTCTTGTCTCTGATTTCTGCTAATCTGTATAGCTTCTTCACTCCACCTGGTGTTTGAAGTTCGTTATACAGTTCATTTCAAGCTTGCGCTTTTGATCTATCCACTGCCCTCTTTGCTTCCTTATTAGCCGCTTTGAAGCTACATTTATCCTTTTCTGTTCCTGAAGCATCCCATCTAGTATTAACTTCCATTTTCGCATTAATAGTTTCTTGCATTTCTTCATCCACCACCACGTCTCTTTTCCTGCAGAAGGACTCTTTCCAGAAGTTCTACTGAAAGTCTTCTCTGCGGCCGTTAGCATGATCCTACTGTTCACATTCCACCACTTTCGCACATCATCTTCTTGCAGATTTATTCTTTCGATAACTTCTTGTGTGAACAGTTTTCTTAGTTTTTCCTCTTTCAGTCGTCTCCACCATATAATTTTGGGCTCTCCATTACGCTGCCTCCTATTATTTCTACCTGCAAATTCCCAGTCCACTTTCACCACTCTGTGTTGCGGAGCTACGTTTTCACCGTTTATTACCTTGCAAATCTTAATTTCCATAAGATGTTGTCTTCGGCACAAGATCAAATCAATTTGACTTCCTTTTCCACTACTTTTCTAAGTTAAAAGATGTTCCTTCTTCTTCTAGAAAAAAGTATGCAGATCGCCAGATCGAATGCTGTTGCAAAGTCTATTGCTCTTTCTCCTTCTTCGTTCCTATCCTCAACACCCCAGCCACCGTGAATCCTCTCAATGTTTTTTCTGCTTCTGCTTACATGTCCATTCAAGTCGCCTCCTACAATTACTCTTTTCGCTGGGGGTACGCTGCGAAGTACACTGTCCAAATCGTCCTAGAATTCTATCTTTCCATCTTCCTAGCAGCCGACTTGCGGAGCATACACACATACTACATTGATCATTTCACCCATGCATATCCTGATACGCATCACTCTATCGATCCTTCTATTCACACATACTACACTATCTTTCAGATCTCTTGAATGGACAATCCCTACACCGTTCCTTCCATGTTCATTGCTCCACTATACCGCAACTTGCAGCCACCTCCTAGCTCTCTTGCTCTATTTCCTTTCCATCTTGTCTCTTGCACGCACCTGCAATCAACACAAGAATGTAAAGAAAATTGCGAGATAGATTTTTGTGAAGACACGCCTCAACAACTGAAACCAATGGACTCCAAAATAAATAATTTGCTGCATAACATGACAGAAATAATTATGCAGAAGTACATAGATGTATTGGACATATGGTAATTCCCAATTTTATTTCTTTTTATGATAACAAAAATAATGCTAGTGATTGTGATAGCAGTTCTGAACATTCTTTTAATGAAGAAACTCCACAAGTTATGTAGCAAACTAAATATGAGGAATCAGCACTAAAACAGTTAAAAGAGCAAGTGTAATTGAGGGTACCCGAGAAGAAACATTAGAAAGAATTAATGTCGTTTGTTGAGAAGCAAAAGGGCGAAATCCATCATTTCAGAAGTTTGCTCACATGATGAAAAGTATGATATCCAAAGCAAATGTTCCTGTTAATTTGAATTACGGCATATTCTTAAGAAGGATAAATTAACGATACACTTTTCAAATCTCTGTGAGCTGTTTTAAATCTTATTGCACATTCACATATTAGCGACAAGTGTGCACTAACCCCATCATTTTAGGAGATTCAACCCTAAACTTGTATTAATTTGGCGAATTTCATGTCAGTTTGTATGGATACTAATTGAGACAAACGAAAGATTGACTTACCTCAGAACCAAAAACATTATTCCTATCGTGTATGATAATCCATCCCATTCTCCAACCAGGAACTAGGAACCTGAAAGAATATGATTAAGGTGAATATAAACAATGCGTACATACAGGGTCAACCTCAGAACTAATTGTATTTTCTTACATTAGCCCAACCATAATATGTACTTATAATTTCGCGATATCTCACTAAAAGTGGTATTCTTCCCAGTGTACACACCGTTGTCAGCGCGTTTCTCTGAGAGTTCCATTCAGCTAAGTTGTTTAAATCGAATTCAGTGGCTTGTTCGACAATGTGTATTGCACCAAACTGGGTTGCGACAATTCAACTGTTTCTTAATATAAGAGTCTCGACCGCGACATCAAGAATTGTAGGGAGGGTAAGGCATTACTGGAACATTACCTGAGGCCAAAAACTTCCTAATGAACAGAATAGCATAACTTAATCCATTGTTCATGTGTGATATCCAAGAGTGCCAGGTCTGAAACGTAGAATCCTTTTCCTCAATCGATCAAGTACTCCTTGATAAAACTTGAGTCAGTCTGGCTGACAATCGAAAAGTTGATCATCTACTTCACACTCGACTCTGGGTCTTTCTTGAACTCATTGTAGCACCTGGTATGATGGAGAATACATAGCAATATCTCCATGTGCTGTTCGTAGCGTTTGAAGGGTTTCAGAAGCGTTTTCTTTTAACACAACGTTTTACGGCATAACATTATTCTGTATTTCCTCTTTATTCTTGATATGAAGAGGTACCATGATCAATAGTTTACAAAAATCAAGAACTTACTGTCAGGAAGAGTGAACATTAGAAGATATACAAGTCAATATAATGCTGAAGAGATTACGGTCAGATCATCATAACACACTATCTCAGTTGTATAAAAAATCGAGGCACAGTTAATCGCAAATAGCGAGAAATAGAGGTAACAAGAGACATTGAACGTGCACCATAGAAGTATTAAAAATTCGTCAGTATAAACCGGAACTGAAAATATAGGATTTAACTTTCTTTGTTTCTTTTCACAAAATATACGAGAAGCTTAAAGTTTGAGAAAGAACTGCCTCACATTTGTTTCAAAATTGCTGAAAGGTAGAGTTGTAAATACTCAACGAATAAGGTTGGACACGTTCGTGGCTGTTACTGAAATAATCTTCTGTGAGTATGAGATTATTCCACATGTGACCCAAATGACAGAGAAGTCAACATCTATGTCCGACGTTGCCATTCATTGTCAAAAAGAACGTCTATTGAACAACCCTGCAATGTACTCAGGAAGTAAAGAAAAAATATGACTCGTGTGTAATGCCCAGAATCACAGTTCTTCTATTTTCAAAATAAAAAAAACAAAAAAACATGGACAACTCATAGGTCTTGCTTAAGCTGTAAATTATTCCTTTGTAAGATTCCAACACTTATGTGATCACGTGATCAGACATTTAAGTAATTTCAAACTGTAATTGACGTAGAAAATGATACACTTCATACTTCAGGAGCGTTAAAGACAAATATTTCAAGAAAATTGGAACAATTACAATTATTTATAAAAATTTGAGTAACAACGATCTGAGCAAAATAATATTCCAAAATGGTAAATTTCTTTTAACCAATTTTTGGGTATTTGGTAAAATTTCCAAAATATACAGATAAATTTCAAGAGTAATACAAAGACAAATCTATTATTAATTACACAATTTTACAACAATGGTAAAGAAAACAATAATAAACGTAATAGAAAGAGGAATACTAAAATTTCTTTTAAAGAAACACTTCTTCCACACAAATAACAATAAACAGAAAATATGAAAATACAAAATAGGAATAAATAATTAAACATTTCTAAAATAAACTGGTAATAGGAACCACATCACCAACTATCACCGAAAAGAAATCAAAGGAAAATTGGAAGACAGAGTAAACTAAAATCATTAATAACGTAGCAATACGAAATCTGAAGTGACTAAACAATGTTAACATCACTAATATACAAATTATATTGTAAAAGGCACCAACACAAGAGACACAGATGCAAATAAGGAAAAGGCAAAGTAAATAAGGAGGAAAGTTAAAAGTATCAAAAAGTAATACACAAGAACAAAAGTCTAAAGGAAAGCAAAATGAACAAGGAAACTACATTAATTTTTAACAAACAATGTCAGCAATGCTCATGAAGGTAAAGGAACATACCACAATTTTTTTTTACAAAAATTGAAATGTTAGAAGAAATGGACAGTTATACAGTATAACTAGAGAAACGGTACAAAACTAGAAGGTATCAAACCTAAGGAAACTTGGACTAAATGGAAAGTACACTTTTCCCCAGACCTTGTAAAATCATACCCGGAATATTTGAGTTAGCAATAGTTGCTCACGGAACATGACAGTTCGGAATTCGTAAAGTGAATACAGTTGTTGTAATGTGTTTTCACAGCAAAAAGTAAGATGTACGTTAAATGTACCACGATTCGATTGTAACTAGCTTTGGAGTGAGTTGCAATATTGTTGTGCCGATATCCTTCTCTAGTGAAGCCGAAGTAAAACTGTTGAAAAGCACTCGATTCACTGATAAACCCTAATATTTATTTAAGTTTCCGTGGAAAAGATAATAAATTGGAAGTAAAATCTTGATTTATTCAATCTTCTACTGGACGTTCTTTAATTGCCCTCCCTTCTTTCATATTGTCTTCTTCAAATATATCACTTCAACCTTTCCTTATTGTCTTTATTCTTAAGATCTATTACACATGTTTTTCCTTGTCAGATAATACTTATATTAGGAGATAAATGAAGCCTTCCCGTTATTAATGTTTCCGTTTTCGACAGTTACCTTTGGGGAGTGATTTGTAGATTCATTATTTCCAAATATGTCTTTCTTTTAACTTGAAATTCATTGTATTGTGGATTTATTTATGGTACCGTAAAACGGGTCTACTTGGAAACTCCTTTTTAGTTATTTGTTTGCATCATTTCTGTTCAATTAGATTTTTAATGTACTTATTTAATTGTTTAGTTTTCCTCGTACCTCCTGACATTCATTTATGTAATAATACACATGATTGAGCGTTTGCTGTAGCAATAAGAAAATTAAATATACAATTTCCAAGAAACCCTAAAAGTGGGGGTACCTGGAAAGTGAATGTATTTTCCCCTTCATTCCTGTAACAAGATAGGTTTTCTTGGAAGCTACTACTGAAATGTTGAGGTTGCTTTGAAGACAATATGTAACATAATAGGGAAGAACACGTAAGTGCAATATAAGGTAGTATTTAGGAAAACTAGTAATATTTCAATAAAAGGTTTTGTAAAATTATACAAACATGTTTGAAAACATAAGAGAAAAGCTTGAAAAGCTCTAATAATGCTAGAAAAGCTTGAAACTGTAAAATAAAATATTACAAAAGTCTGTCGTCAAAAACTCCTTATGTTATTGCGCAGTGAAAACATATCAAAATGTGTTGATACTTTCCTTAGCTCATTAATAATGCTAGAAAAACATTAAAGTACAAAAGTGGACAAAACGCTAAGTTCAAACCCTACTGATGTTATTGTGCAAAAACAATATATCAAAATCACAGTTTAAACTTGCTTAAGTTAAACTTAAAGTAATGTTTCTCCTTCAGCTCAGAGTTTCAACAATATAATTTCCCTCAAATCCACTTGAAAAATTGAAGAACGTTTTGGCAATGATAACTCCAACGACTAAAGACAGGAAACGCATGTTATTTTGTTGGAAACTGTATGCTCCTTCACATGTTACAGTGTTAACTGCTCTGCTCAACTAAAGAAGGGTTTTCCAAACACAATTTTCAAGAATTTGCATTTTCTTGAAAATAAGGACATCTGAAGTTTTATTTTATTCTCAGCAATAGAAGGATGTACATTAAACATTTTACACCAGAGAGCTTGTTTCCATAACACTGCCTATAACAAAAATTACCTCACTGCTTATTAATTACAGTGAGTTATTTTAAGATATACAGGTAACTGTTTATATGTAAGTTTTCCAAGAAGACCCAAAATGTCCAAGTAGCCCCGTTTTACAGTATATCTTATGTCATATGAGTATGTTCTCACAAACAAAGTAATATTTCAAATATAAGTGATTGGAATTAATTATTTTATTCTGAAACAAATCAGGAACAAGGAACGAAAGGTACGATCGATCTATTCGATTATGCATGAATTACCAACCCTGTGCTATGTACAATGGCAATACGCACAGCGTTGGTACTTCATGCACTTCAATCAACGCTCTCGTTCCTTGTTCTCATCTCTCCTCTCTTACCTTTTCGTGAGTCCTCCACATGATAAAATTGGGACTTCTGTTGATAACGAAGCGAGTGGATAGAAGATTTTACCAGAAAACACCTGAAAAGAGCGGACAGTAAGTATTAATTTTAGCTCATACTAACATCCCAAGATACATTTTTCTTTTACTTTTTATAAACTGTACTGCGTTATATTACCTCTAAACTATGTAAGGCATGCCAAATATGAAGTCCACATTCATCGATGAAGGCGAAGTTATAATAATAATTTATCAATAAACGCTAAAACAGCACTGAACTATGTATAATTATAGGTTAAGTAATGAAGACATGGGTTCAATGTTTTCAGTAGGCAATACGACTCGTAAACCATGCAAAGCGCTCCTACTGTTTATACGAGGAGAGTTTATACTGTTTATACGTAAATGTCGAGATTCAGAAGTTCCTTGGAATATAAAATGGTTAGTTCAAGAATGACTTTGTAGTTCTATACGAAGGGAAATGTTTCTCCAGTAGTCAGACTATGTCAATATTCTTACAAAAGATTTTGGCAATATACAGGACAAAATTAGTAGTGTGCACAGGCCGTTCCTTTAATTATAAGTATTGCTATTCAGCTACTTACACATTTTTTTTTCCTGTGTCTGTTTGATATAGTAGCTCATTTTATATACGGGCAGAAACATGACGAGGTGATCGGAGAATGGAGAAGACTGCATAATGAAAAACTCAACAGACTGTAAGATTCATTCGACATTATAAGAATAATGAAATCACGTCATGTAAGATGTGCAGGTCATGTAGTTCGGATGGGGGAAAAACAAAGATTATATTCCGTCGTGATTGGGAAATTGGAGGGAAAAAGGCAGTTGAGAAGACCGATACCGGTACGTAGTTCGGATAACAATATTAGAAGGGATCTCCAACAGATAGTGTTCGTGATGAAACTGATTTGATCTTGCCTAGGATAGAATCCAATGGCAAACGTTTGCTGCTGGGGCGATGAAGTTGCGAATTCTGTAAGCCATAGAGTTAGTCATTTGTTGTACTAGTATTAGATAATCTGATGGAACACAATGTACTCTAACAGAAGATGCAATAAGTTTTAAGAATATATTAATAAGTATATATTCGTACACCTTCAACTGCGTTTTCAAAGACCTTCAGTTGGGTTATCTGTAATGTTAAAGCGCATTAGTTTGTTATAAATATGATGTTTTTCATTACCTATATTTTCTCTATCATACTACATTAGGTGGAAGATTAAGGTAAACACCCTCATTTCTTTTCTTGGCAAAAAAATTGGAAAAGCTCCAATCAATCATTAGAACAAATTGCTTTAAGAGGGTTGGAGAAATAAAGGGGATTGGTCCATTTTTTATAATTAGCAGGAGAGCATTTTAAAGTTGAACTGATCTCCTTTATTACGCTTGCTTTATCTTCTTTTGCCTTTCATTTTCACGTGCACTGAACCTCGCTATTTCCTATCTGACAACCGTGTTGCAAACCTTATATCGCAGTGTTACGTATGGCATTAAAAACAGAAAAATCCCAAGAATGGACTTAATCCCTTTATTTCTCCAATCCTTCAATTTATTTCTTGGAGAAGTTAATGGACTATTCATGTTATTGGTTTCGTAATAAGATATCGATCAAACTGTTTAAGATGTTTGATTTCTATAAAAGTAGTTTCATAACTTTTGGAGATTAATCTTTTTTTCTTATCTAATTCATAGTTTCTACTGTACAAAGTTAAGGAATAATATTTCCTACCGATCTACCTAATGTATCTATACTTACGAAGTGATCGTAGATTTCATCTGCTATGATAGGGACAAAATTTCTTTCTGCCACCCTCAAAATATTTGTTAGGTGGTGATCATTATACACAGAGCCACAAGGATTCGAGGGGTTGTTCACTACGATTGCTGCTGTATCTTCATCGATTTGAGATTCCAGATGGTTTATATCCACTTCCCACTTTCGATCAGGCTGAAATAATAATTTCACTTCATTTTATTACAGTGCTATGAAAGCTGAACAACCAATATGGCATGGATTCAAATGCAAAGATACATTATAAAGATACGTATAAGTACGTAAAAAGATACAAAACACACAGACGAATGACAAAACTGATTGAATGATGTCAGAATTACAGATCAATCGTTTGAGTCGTAAATGGTTGATAAAGTTTATTTTTTTAATAAAATATTTACAGTGACTTTCTTTAACTAAAATCTTTAAAATGATTTCTTAACAATTAGCTTTCCTCTTGTATCCAGGATTTCTAAAACAAAGTAGGTCTCATTACAGCAATTCTTATAATTAAGGGAACGACATGAAATGATAAACTTAAAACATAATAGTCTTAAGAAACATCTTTGTACAGTTCCAAGTTTGTTTACGCTCACTTTGGGTAAGTCATTCCAAACGTTTGATGCAAATTCTGATTTTGAGCTGACAAGAGCATTAGACAATACTAGAAAGGTGATAATGTCGGTTAGCGGCATTATCAGTATCCTGTATAAGCCCAGAAATCCCAGGATAAATGTTGAAGAACAATAGTAGGAACGTGTTGATGAATTCAGGTTTTGGTAGTACTTCACCTATTATTTGTGTCACGAGCCGCCACCGTCATTGACAAAAAAGTTAGATGTTACACTTTTACGTGGAGTGAATTCATGCTACCTATCATCTAGTTTCTACTTTAAATTAAATTGTACCTATTCACGTATAATGTAAAATCGTTATTGAACCTTACCAATAGGTCGTAATGCCTTGTTTTAATACCTAATCCTTCCGCCAAAGTCCTGTATATTGAGAAACCAGGTCGTGGCACTAAGATATTTTGTCCAGGATTCGCAAGTGCTGTGATACAAAGATCTAAAGCTGATGAGCAACCACTGCATAATATCACATCCTGCAAAGAGAAATCGGAGCGTAACAAGTAAGTACAGTATTTCGTCTAAGTAATAAAGTAGTATTCTATAGACAAAGTTAACTAATAAACTTAAATAGTTTCCGATTATTCTTTTCGTGGTTCTATTCACTACACTATGATGCCAAACGGAATTATGCATCATACGATACATTAACTCATTTTGCTGTTCTGATTTTGGTTACACAAAATGGATCCATCAATTTACAGAATAAAATCTCACGTAAGATAAACTGTTAACTTTTCTATGGAATGTTAAGAATAAAATAATTATAATAACTCCATAGTTTGTAAATAATGTAGAATGTTGGTCTCCTACGAAATAACTTTTCATTGGGGCAAACTTTAAGATCTGTTCTAAAATTATAATTGCTGGGAAACACACCAAAAAGCTGTTATTTTATTGTTTATTTTCCATTGAATGGAGTAGTTATGGCTCGTTTTGCAAAGGACTAGATAAGTTTAATCTTTAACCATATTTTTTCGTAAGAGTAGGGCAATTTCTTATTCTTAAATTGTACTGTAAACTGTAGACTACCTGGTTTATATAATTCAAGACTGACCAAGTTTCTACTTTCATGAACCAAGACTACCACAATCATACAATGTTCTTGAGAACAAACGTGTACCACAGCTTTACAAGATTCTTTAGAACATTTGTACTGAAAGCGACTGTGTTTTTAACAAAATTTTACCGTTTTGTCTTTTTCAGTAGTGTGTGTTTTCGAACAAGTACATAAACTGAAAATTGAAGACGTTAGTCGGGAAAGGGTCCATGAAATGATTTTTTTCAGAAGACACGAAAAACGTTGTAAGTTGTAATAGTGATACCGTGGAAGGTAGCAAAATTACTTGTCTGTTGAATAAATGTCATTGTCTTCTCAACACAGCTGAAGAGAATTTTGCAAATTGTAGGGCTACTACATACATGTTGTAAAATTAATTCTTGAAGATTAATTTGTTGGGCCCTTCTTCGAATCACAACTGTCGATTTCAATTCCAACTTTGCCTCTTGAACACATCAGATCTAGTTTGGAATGAAAATGCAAGAATTCAAGCAAGACTGGTATAACCTGTTATGGTTATACTCAAAATTAACAGACAGCAGTAACATCTGGCAGTTTCCAACACAAATAAATCATTGATCACAACATATCTACGCACTTCTAAGATTACACGTAGCGTATGTGTAATCTTAGAAAGATGGAACTGTAAAATTCGATGAAACTGCATTTTGAATTTAATAAACGTCATGGATTTTATAACATCGCTTGGCTGATGTAATTTTGTATCTCAAAACCCGCCTGTAGCTCAGTTGGAAGAGAGTTTCCGTAGCGTTTGGAAGGTCTTGGATTCGATACCAGCGGCCCTTTTTGTTCTGTCACACCAGGCAAATGCCTTGATGGTACCTTGAACTTATGTTTTGGTCCACTCCTTCCTCATCTTTTTTCCTACCCTATCCAGGCCTGAGTCATAGATGCCTAAAGGGCATAAGTAAAAGTCAAAATCCAGTTCTCAGCATGCTAGAGTGTCCATTTCATGAATTAGTTGCCTTATTTTGTTTAGGTTATTTAATTTATATTGTTAATGGATTGAACAGGCAGCTTTGATTTAAGAACATCACAAGTCTGGAACTTCGTGACAAATGCCACAAATGTGAGACTTGGACCACTTTCCGAATCACATGGATTTTCATGTGGAAGAAATAGGAGTTTGGACCAGTAGCGAATTCTCGGGATAGACAGTGTCTATCCATTTTTAAATAAATAAATTTAATTACTTTTGTATTCACTGCTAATGAGCTTTGATTTAATTTTGACTTACATTACCAAAATATAAGCTATATATTCCCGTATGTAACATATAGGTTATAATGTTAAAAATGAAAAAAGAAAATATGTAAAACGTGCTATATTCTACAGCATTCAAAAGTACTGTAAACGCTTCTATTAGCTCCAAAATGGCTGGTTGCTTTTGTTCCCCCTGTACTCTATAGCGACGCAAAGTAGCAGCAGACGACAGAGATCTTGGGCAGACATGACTGAGAGATTCGAGCAGGGAGTGAGGGAGACAGTTCTCAATATGTCTTGGTTCAGTAGCTTGGCACGTGACTAGCGCTCACGGCCGTATTGGTTATATTCAAGGATTTTAAAGAGCTTTGCTTGCTGTGACCGGCTGTGACACGTTGGTCACATGTTTTGATAGAAGACACGTCTCTCCTCATATGGCACATGCATTTTAAGCTTTCCGCGGGCAGTGAATTAAAATGTTGTACGAAAGCGTATTGTTCAACATGGGAACTGAATAGAAATTAAAAATAATAGTAAAATATTTATCGCTGTAGAAATTTTCTTGAGTGCTGGGTTGTTAGAAGCGATACTTAATGACATTTTTTTTTCGTAAAAAAAAAATGATTGTAGAGAATGGAAAACTTCGTTCCCAAAACACCCTACTTGTGACTTGTACGTGGATAGCGGATTGATTCTTGCTACGTGATTCTTGTATTTTATAAAGCTAATTTGGAAATCTTGTAACTAAATCTAGGATAATTTATATCTTTGAATGTTTTGGAAATTTAATTTGGCTAATAAAAATTATAACTTTCCTTTTGTTGATGTAGGACTTTTGCTATACCCCTTCCTTCCGTAGCTACAAATTGCAAGCGTTTACCACTGGTAAAATAGGCTCTCAGCCATTTTTATTTTTTGAGTTGACTTAGATCCCTTCAAGATACTTAATTATATTTATAAGAAGGGAAAACATGAAATTTTAGACTCCGTTATACAGCCAACTAAGGTAGGTTTGGAAAATATTCTGAAATATTTTTCGTTGAAATCAAGAAGTAAAATAAAAATCGAGTCACTTGTGGTCCCAAGGCATAAGCTGATATGTCACATTTTAGTCAAAACGACTTTTTTGTACCAAGGTGGTTCCCATAGTCGTCTCTATCTTGTGACAAAATCTGGTAAGTCAACTTTAAAAGCTAGCGGAGATATGGGGCAATGTCAATTCCTGATATGTCAGTTTTTTTTTAATTTCATTGTGGCAGAACATGATATGTCTGACATAACATGCTTTCTTCTGAAATTAAGGTAAAATTTTCCCCAAGACAGAAACTGATATATTCAATTTTCTTTATTTTCAAATGACACAGTTACACAAAGTTACCATCAATGGAGAAAAT
>JAGDQP010021298.1:0-31929 GCA_022664845.1 Lepisma saccharinum
ATCTTTTCGAGAGCAGAGTCTTTCCTAACTCTAATATTCGATTATTGTCTGAACTTTTTCTTCCCTTTCCTTGCGCCATTGATGCATTATTTTCTTGTCACCTCCTTTGAGATACCAAAATTACTAATTTTCACATTCCTTGAAACTGAAGGTGCAGACATTAAATCCAATGGCTACAGTAACTTTTTAAATTGATTTAAAATGATTTTCCATGAGGTAATAATAGACTATCTTACCCCGATCATATGCTTCACAGACAAGGTCATCTTACCCAAACATTCACACCTATCCGAATTCGCCACTGATCGTGATGTGTGTACAGTGTCTGCCGGAAACTGCAGTGGCATTGAATACCATAGTTACTGTAGTAATGATTCTAGTAAAGTTTTTTTTACCAAAGTAGTATAGTTGTCACAGTCAATTAACAACCCAGAGGCGTAACTACATTTTATACTTCCCCCCGCAAGAGAATACTCAAGGTCAGAGATCGATTCGGAGAGGCTAGGGTGAAGTGTCTCCTTGGAAGGGTCACAATACTGCCTAAATGCATCATACACACACATACATCACTTTAACTGAGACACAAAAGGTTAGAGCTCGTTAGACCAAAAACAGTGTTTCATTCATAAAAAGTGTTCTGGGGGTATTTTAGATCTTTAGAGTGGGTAAAGGAGGAGAGAGGGCACAATCCTAGTAGAACAATGAATATCGTATATGCGGATGATGCAGATTTAACAGGGGACGATATAGATGCACTACAAAGTAACACCGATGTCTTCGTAGAAGCGTGCAAAGAAATAGTTCTACAGGTAAATATGGAGAGAACAAAATACGTAATAAGCCAGAACACTGAAAATGAAGGAAATAGATACATAACAATTAAGAATGAGATCATAAAGAAAGGAAACAAATTTAAATACTTGGGAGCATATGTAACAAGCAAAAACGAGGTCACTGAAAAAATAGAAATTCGCGTACTGTCGGGCAACGCATGTCCAGAAACTCCTAACCTCGCGATTAATATCAAGAAAGTTGAAATTAGAAATATACAAGACGGTTATTCTGCCGGTAATATTTTACGGTTGAGAAAGTTGGTGTACGACCCTAGCAGATCAACATAATTTACGAGTGTTTGAAAATAAAGTCTCAAGAAATATATATGGGCCGAAACGGAGACGAGATGACTGGAGAATGGAGGAGACTGCATAATGAAAAACTTCACAGTCTGCACGACTCACCCGATGTTGTAAGAATAATGAAATCGCCACGACTAAAATGTGCAGGCCATGTAGCTCGGATGGGGGAGGAGTGGGGGAGTGAAGATTATATTCCATCGTGTTTGGAAAGTTGCAGGAAAAGATACCGTTGGGAAGACTGAGGGGTCGTTGGCAGGACAATATTTGAAGTGATCTTCGAGAAGTATATGTTTATAATGAAAACTTGTTTGATCTTGACCAGGATAGAATCCTATGGCGAACGTTTGTTACTGCTGCAATGAACTTGCGGGTTGCGTAAGCCATAGAGTAGTTAAGTACTTTGACCAAATTGATTTCACCGCTACGACTGATGTAAAATATCAACTACTTACTTAACTGCTAATTTTCTCCGAAGCTTAGTAAGGGTAAAATGCATTGTTTCCTTACTCTCAACAAACAGAAAAACTGACAAAACGGGACAAAAGGACAGAGAGACAAGTGCCCCGAGTCTACTACTCTTCAAAAGGGGGTTCTCCTAAATTCTCGAGCATCGCCCTAAAGTATTAAATTATTTAGGTAAAAAAAAAAAAATCAATAGAAACCGTACAAGTCTACTTACACAATCCCAACTTTCGCTTTATACCCACCAAACTGAAAATTCTGGCATTATCATTGTACTGGGACAGATGTATCTTATCTATTTATTTATTTTGCATCGTTGAAAACATCCAAAAAGAAAATTCTGGCAAACTGATAGAGATGAGCATCCACTTACAGTAATTTCTCTTGTACCGCTGTCACCCGCCAGAAATTTAAACATGTATATCGAAATAGGGCACTCCACATGCTCCCAACCGGTTCTGCATAGGGGTAAATTCCATTTTGCGTTCCCATAGATGCAGTTCTACCTACTTCCCTCAATTTACGTTTAATCCGGTTATTATATGTAAGTTCGTTTTGGAAGTTGCCCACGGGCTTTCGTTTTGGATCCACGGGTGTTTGGGCATGAATGCATATTTATAGGCATAAATCCTTAAAACACTATACTAATTCAGCATAAAACTGAATTACGTCTCCCCCATCAGACCCACCTCTTTATACGTCCCTGATTTAAATGTATTTTAACGTTGTACTGTTCCCTCTCCACCAGTTTGTTCATTATAATAGTTTTTCGACAGTTATGAACTAATCTACCAAATTCCAACGGTAGTCCATCGGTCGACTGCACAGATAACAACAGACCACAGATAAATGAATCAATCTAAAATTGTGTTTTTTTTTACACTACTTTTTCGCAGTTGGGAATATATAACTCGCAATAGATACGTTTTTTCTAAACTGTTATTTATAAATTGTAATGGGTATTACATGACAAGTAATTGCAATTATTTCATTTAATTAGGATCCAAAATGGCGTCAAACACGTATAGTAACAATGTATATTGATAGATAACATCTCGCTACAAGCAGTGAATTACGTTAAAGTTCACGATCATAAAAAGATGGTATAATTGTTGACAGCAAGAAATGATATTGATAAAGTTTATTAATTTTTGTTTGTTATTCATTTATTAATTTAGAGGTTTTATATTATTGTATTAATGGTGTTTTTATAAGTTTGACAGAATGAACTTTAATGTTAGGTTTCATAAGGTTAAAGATGTTCATACAATGTATTTCATATGTCCTAGCTGTAGACTATATAGTCTAGTAAACAATACCAATGAACCTAGAACAAACTGTAACATAATTTCTGAGAGTGGTTTATAGATGAAAAATGAGTTCTGAAAACGATGGAACAAAGTCTACCACTGTAACTCCATCCATAACTCCAACATGGCGGAAATTAACAAAATGGCGGATTTTCACAGGCTGTCTATGTATGTCTGTAAGCTTGTTACCTCGTAAAGCCTAAACTACTTGAACGATTTTAACAAATAACATCTCTCTGGATTCGTCTTGATTCAGAATGCATCCTTTTAGGCTACATGCAGCTATGAAATAATAAACACAACATGGCGGAGATTTCCAACATAGAATACATTTTCACAGGCTATCTATGTATTTATGTACTATCATGGTCAATATAATCTTTACATGACTTTATTATACACAATTTTCCTCTAAGCTTAGAAGATAGGCCACCCAATTCACCTAGAGGGGGCGATGTGTGATTCTAAAAGTGTGTGCGTGAACGAGCAAGGGTTGAAATTTTCTTTTCTTTAAGAGAAATCATTATCACATGTTCTGGCTTCTGGAAAGATATTTATGGTTTCTTGTAGTATGTACGAAAGAATAAAAAAAAAGATCGCATTTGAAACAGAAAAACAGGGAACTAACGCAATTTTACTTTAGTTGGGCCATTAGTTGAAATTTACTGATAGACGTAATTTAAATTGTCTAGTAGAAAAAAATCCTTACCGAACATGGAGAAACGATAATGAACGCTGAAACCTATGGTTACTAGGTAATTATTTATTTCATAATGAATCGAGTATTCCATAGAACACTAACGTTATGCACGAAAGACAAGACAAAACGTCTGTTTCTACCAGTTCTTAAAAATGGGGCACGATATCTATGCTTTACAATTTCTGATATTATGTTGTTACAAAGAAGATATAGAAAATAAGGTGCGTGCTAAGTTATAGTAAATGCAATTTACATATATATATTAATGTTCTACAGATACAAATAAAAGTATGAATCTTTGAGCATCACATGGAGAATATCTGAGATAAATTAAGATCTTTCTCTTTCCAGAAAAATATTTGTGTGTGTGCGTGCTTGTGAGAAACGTAGATGTGAGTATGTCTTGTTCCAAACGGCCAACATATCTAACTTTGGAGAGTGTTGGTTTCGAATTCGGGAGGTCCTCGGTTCGGTACGAGCTGCTGACTGTCCTGACTTAGGATTTCCCAGTGTTTTCCTCAGCCACACCAGGCATGTACCGGGATGGTACCTTCACTTTACGACCTGGCCGACTCTCTACAGCAATTCACAAAACCTTATCTTGGAGTGATCCATAGGTGCCTAAAAGCTATAAATAAGATGCAAACCCAATTAGTATAATATATAAACCTGTCGCTCTGTGAATCGGCATATTGCTTCTTAATGCCGTGTTGATGGATCGACATGGAGACCGAGATGGATCGAGTGGCCGTAGCTCAGCTGCTATAGCATTGGCTTAGCAATCGATAGGTTTTAGTACGACCATCTATCCTGACTGAAGTACTACCAGGCAATTTTTCTCACGACACGAATAAACTAATGTTTATAATAATCTGCTTTGATAGAATAAACACACACACACACTCTCACATAATGACAGAGAATATAATATGCAGGAGAAGGAATGAGTAAGAGAAAAAAAGGAATTTACGAAGTCATGGAAAGGAAGAGAAGGATAGTGAAAGATCAATGAAAACATTGAAACTAGATTGATGTATTATTATCCTAAAGAACAAACTCAAACACACGATTTACTTTCTGATAGTAGCTAGTGATGCTTCTTTTCTCTCAGACCCAAGGAGAATTTCTGATAGAGTTCTGTAAATAGTTGAAGGTATCATTTTAGTCGAAAAAACACGGTGCTGACTGGGAATTGAACCCGGGTCATCAGCATCAAAGGTCAAGACGAAACCATTGCACCACACACTTCGCTTCTAAAAATCTATGCAACATATGTTACAGTTGTTCTGTGTTAAAGAAGTATAGGAAAACGGAACGTTTCAGGTAAATGACTTCTTCGTATTTGCACTGTTAACACACAGATACTTTATTTGCATCTGCCAACTAATATTCGTTAATCGCCGTCGCTTTCTTTTTCTACAAGGACGTTCCTACCAAAGGGAATTCGGCTAGATGCTTCCACATTTATTAGTATTCGACGCTCACGAACAGCGTCTATTCGATTGTTCACTTTTGTCTTGTAAAAATATCTTTGGTAAGAACAGGGTTTCGAACCTCTGTTACTCACTTTCAATACGCAGAAGTCTGACATCGTTCCACTGGACTAGTGTTGTTAGCTGAAGCTACATCTCCAGAAATATCATTACTACTTTCAGCGGCCGGTTTCTCAAAACCTTTGGAACAATATTACTAGTCTCTACACTATTAATATCAATTCGCTTCACAAGTTCCTGTTTCTCAAACTTACAGTTGTAAAATACTAGCTGCAAGTCTACGGACTAGTATCACAATGTGAATAGTATTACTAGTGATTTTTCTCTCGAAATAACAGTGTAGTCGTCTACACTTGTAACCCACAAGTAAATGTCCACAAATATCTGCAGACTTTGTAGCGTATGTAGATGAATTGTTACAAGCCAAGATTTACTTTTTACTGGAAAAGTATAATTGATAAGAGAGTTTGGAAACGGAATTACGTGCATACATTTTTCAAATGTATTCTAATTAAAAAAATAATATGGTTCAACATCACTCTAAAAATGCAATGTCTTTCCAACATAAATATTAATCTGATAACTGTGATGCTGTACGAACGATGTCAAGCCAAACGCACTCATTTAAAATTTATTATTATTATTATTATTATTATTATTATTATTATTATTATTATTATAGTCTAAATAAAACTTGTTAGTATTTTTTCTGAGTTCATTATTGTGAACCATTTTTAAGTACTTTTGA
The DNA here is from genome assembly GCA_022664845.1 of Lepisma saccharinum. Classification (NCBI taxonomy): domain Eukaryota; kingdom Metazoa; phylum Arthropoda; class Insecta; order Zygentoma; family Lepismatidae; genus Lepisma; species Lepisma saccharinum. The sequence goes on from JAGDQP010021298.1 coordinate 5,850, forward strand.
TACTATAAAGTTTTTTGAGAGGTTGTCTTGAGGATCTAAAATCTGATATCTGAAATCACATCGTTAATAATTTCTAGCACATGACATTTCTGGAATATAATAATTGTTTTCAGTTAACTTGAATCTGAAATTATTTGTAATCAGTTACTAAACCTTCTATTGAAAGTATGCGTCTGAAATATTTAACTTGGCTTGTCTTGATTAGCGTAAAATGAACGTAGGTATTAATTTGTTTCTAAATATACAGTTCAGTATCATATTTCATGTAAACTTGTATCAAAAGATAACTTTTCATTTGAATTCTAAAATGATTCCAACTTTACTCAATTTTGCAACATAATAATGTTTTTCTGGTCTTGCCTCACTTTTAATATAATACTCTTTTTCTTGTGTTGCTTGTAAATAGAATAAAGAGAAGACAATTTGGTTATATCTGTTTTCAGAAGTAGAGCAGAAAGTTGTTTTTTGTTTTGTTTAACTTTGGTTGTCTTGCAATTTAACCTAGGTAGATATGTAATTCTTGCGAACCAATTTCGAAAATTTAATACTTAACAGTGTACCAATATTGTTGACTGTATCTACACCAAACTTGACATTCAGATACAATCTGCACTGCAGTTATGTATTGGCAAACAATTTTGAGAACGATACCATCTGTGAGTGATGCCAACATATTTTATTGGTCATGCACCAATGGGCGGATATATCAGCAAGTTGTTAATATTTTCCTCACTTAGGTTTTCTAGGGTTGTCTTCAGTTTCAGGATACAAATGTCGAGTGTTACCTTAAGTAAGACCTTTGCTGCTACCTTCCCACTTCGTACCACGAAATAGTGCTCGCCGAGGGTTATCATCAGCAGTGTGACGAACTTAGCTCCTAACATCCTGAAGGGTTCATACAATGTAAAGTATATAATTTAGTTATTTGACACTTATCAATACATAAAATAACACCAATATATTTAAAGAGAATAGATAGTAGCACGTGTTTTCACGAACATGGAAGGAAAACTATGAATCAGAATTAATCTACAAGAATCATTGTCCGTAAATATAAAATATGTTTACCGAGGCAATTTGTCAATGTTGAAAACTGGCGGATTGACACACGTGAAAGTAACATACATGGAAACACAAAGACGTGAAAGTAACATACATGGAAACACAAAGACGTGAAAGTGAGAGGCCGTAGTTCAGTTGGTAGAGCATTGGCTCAACAATTGGAAAATCCTGGGAATGATCCCAGTGGCCGCCTATCGTGACTGAGGTTTCTCAAGGGTTTTCTTCGGTCAGACCACGCAATTCTGATATCTCCCAAAATGAATTTCGTTGAATCCCCAGATGAAACTGGTAACCTAACCTACCTGTAAGTAACCAGAAATATACACGCGTCTTACGTGTATCAAGAGACAGAAAGTATTAATCTTGTTATTAGTGTTAACAGGCACAACATTTGCATTTAAATATGAATCAGTATTCAGGTCCGCAAAACGCACTCCACCGTGAGAACCAAATAGTTAATTTGAATTTGCCTAACCTAGCCAAATCATTGTTAGTATAATATCTGCGTTATTGTAATATTATTTCAATGAACCGGTCGTTAAACTAGGAACGATCGCAACGGGAATTCTGCCAGAATTTTCAGTTTAGGGGTATATAGCCATAGTAAGGGGGTGTAAGTAGAATTTTGCAGGGTTTATATCGATTTCTAAACGTAAAAGTCTTTAAGTTGGTGTGTGTGCTCTTCGATTTATAAGAGGATATCCCAATTAACGAATGTCTGGAAGAATACCTGGATCCAACACAGAAAAAGAACGCCCGACTCAATGTATATCTAATGCTAAGAAGTGGTCTTATTCGAATCTGTCTTTCTATTTATACTCTTGTCCATTCAGTTGAACATTGCTTACTATCAAGGCATGGGAAATGTTTGTTTTCTTATGTCTTATAGATAGTCCCTATCTTCGTTCTAGATTAGAGCATATGCTTGAAATGGCAAAAAAAATCTTTCTCGTTACGAAAGGAATACTATTTATGTCCGTGTCAGCCTTCAACATATAAACCTCAAATATGAACGGTAGAACAGTTCGTAGAAAATACAAAATTCATTGGCATCATCGTACAGTGTGATTTACGACGACACTGGATTTTTTTAAGCTTTGGTATTTGAACTTGGTATTTGAATTTGAATTTATTTAAAGCGTTTAGGAAACTTCGGTTCAGGACGAATATTTCTTTTTAGGGTCACAAGTGGTTTGAGCTCGTGTAAGCTATAGGTCTCATTATCTATATTTTCCCATTCAGTAGTTAAATTTCGCATAGGCTACAACCTAAATTCCCTAGTACTTTAATTCAATTTTAATGTATCATAGTAAAAAATCATGTCAGATGCAAAAGTTTTATTTATAACTCTTACATTCAAGTTACTACTGAATTTAGTGAAAGTAAAAAAATATCTATTTTTTTTCGACGGGGCTTGAACCACCGACTCTAAAAATCAAAATAATTACAATTAACGTGTCTTACCTAAGTACGTAACAAAGCCAACAGGTGGAACAACACACTTCAACACGTATTAGTAACATTACAAAATTAGCATGCGTTCCACATATTTAAATCATTTTTGTATTAGTGTAATAGTTAAAAATATGTTTTTGGTTGAATTTATTGGAATATGTTGAGCAGGAAAATATAATCACTTTTTCGCCAAGTACTTACGAATATTTATCGTTTTTCCTCGTTCTCTGTCCTTGAAAGTTCCGAGTAGGTCATTAGTACAACGCAAAACTAGAGCTTCTTTTTGTTTAAGCATGCAACAAGTAATTTTCTAACTATAGGCGCTACCAGCGCACAAAATTTCTTTCTGAATACTTCAACTTGTCAGCTGTTAGTCACTCGTTAGTACAGTGTTAGTCAAAAAACGTCTCTGAATACGGCTGGAAATGTTTAAAAGAACAATGATTTGTCCACTGTATCGTTTACGAAAGAATATTTGGATACACCTGCAGTTAATCTGGAACTTATCATTACCTTCGACACACACGAGGGATTCCTGTTGTAAAATGGGGCATGATAACACAGACGCAGCAACAACACAAATAGCTACTTTACTCTTGTTTGTTTTCACTGTGTATTTGAGCCTTCCTGCTCGTTGGAGTATGGCAAGTGTTTAGAGATATCGTTTGTTAATAAAGACAACGGGGGAAGGGGGTGGGTGCAAGCGAGCGTCCAGGGTACCTAAATCTAAGCATTGAACAAGTGGCGTAGGACAGACGTTATACAGTTTTTCGAAGGAGGATTGGCGTGCGTAAATTTGCACTGCCAGGTGCGAGTTTGGTTTGTATTAAGTTTATGTAATGTATTACTTCGAAAGAAAACTATCCAAAGCACCACGCCATGATTTACCCCGGCTTAATTGTTTGTTTGATATTAACATTCTAAATGCGCTGGAAAGCTTCTAAGGACAGAACCTACAGTCACAGTTCTTGGAAAAGTGGGTTCCGAACTACTCCTACCAAGAAGTATTCAAACATGCGAATCAGTGATACGGTATGCCAGAAATCTTCGAATAGTCGGAGTTCTAGTTCTATGAGGTCGATGTTCTATCGTGAGGTCTAGGTTGATAGAGTCCATCTGAGGTTTAGTGAAGGGAGGTGAAGGTTCAATCGTGAGGTTTAGGCTCAGTGAGTGCGATGTTGAAGTTTCCATGAAGTTGAAAGCGGTTGAACTTGAACTTCCATAGTTAGGTATTCTCATTCTACGTCCATTATTCGTTTTTTATCATCTCCCCTCCTGATTCTTCATCTGAAGTCATTGGTTTATTTTCCTGCCTTTCCAAAGCCCTCTTGCTGGAAACCATAATGATAAATAAATAAAAATGATTGTCATAGTCGTAATTATAATAATAATAGTAGTAATAATATGAATCGTGGTTGTAGTATCTAAATTATCCCAAATTGAGTAATCTTTGAACCAAAGGACGATCTTATCCCGTATGGACACTGCTCCAAGTCAGTACCATTAACGCAGTCCAGTGGAAACTACTGAAACTTCAGAACAAGCTTCTAGTAAAACCGCCAGAACTGAAGAGTACTGAAGCACAGCAGTCTTACTATCTTACTACCAAAGTAGTATATGAAAAACAAACTAGGTCCTTCTAACTTTGAAGGGTGTTTTATTTAATCGATCTTTCCATAAGATTGTATCTCTTCAAATACAGCTCAATGCATTCTTTAAGTACATTCACTTTACATCTTTCTATAGCTCGGCAACTTACATTCGCTTTTAACTAATTTCCTAACATAAACTTTACTTTCTACTTAAATCATTCCCTAATAATAATATTTAATTACTTTTTGTACACACTCTACCTCAACCTAGTGTATAATATATTCCTTTCACAAATATAGCCTTACACTATTTCTATGTATGAATGTGAGACAATTTACACGTCAATCTCAAATATAATAAAAAAATATAGTATATTAGGCACCTGTGAAACGTAACTCTTTCTGGCTCCTTTTCAGTCCCATTTACGCAACCAAATGCCGCACAACCAACCATCCCTTATACGATGTAAATATATATCTTGTGCGCCTCGCAAACCGGAAGCTTCACGTTTGGGGCATCATACCCGCCCCTTGATTAAAACTAACTTTTCTAGAAGTCATGACAAACGAATGTCTCACTCCAAGCAAAAATAAGAAACAAAAAAAAAAAAAACACCGCAGATACACAAGCACATACGAAGCAACTTTTCTTCCGCAAGATGAACGAACGAAGTAATATACTTCAAGAAAAGTGTTACCTCTACGCATAAAGACGAATATCTTTGAGAAACAAAAAAACTACTTCTATTCCAAGAACTATTTCGCTGTAACAAACAATCTCTGAGAAAAAGAACTTCAACATTAACAGTCGTCCTTTCTGTAATGAAACGAAACTACTCCGCCGCAAACATCTAAACAAAACGAACACCCAAGCCGAAAACCACACTTCAATGCACAACCTCTGTTTCTTAGTTTTGCCCGTAGCCTGGGAATAAAAGAAAATCGGGTTTCATTGCCAGAAATATTCCTATCTCATTTAATTGATATCCTTTAAATTTTTATCAAAAAATCTGGTTACTTTAATTTTAAATCATCGATTTTTGGTGACTTTTTTAAAAAACAATGCAAACAAAACTACGTTATTTTAATAGCTGTTCTGAACCAGTTTAAGATTGTGAATCAGTATAAAACAATGTAGTAATGGTATGACCCACTAGATTTGTAATGATATTCATATTTGGAAACGATCAGTGCAATTAATTAAAACGTCTACTTGATCCATAACTTTCATTTAAGAACGTACAAATTATATATTCAAAACAGCAATTTATATGAAAGTGAACGGGAAATATATAACTTCTCCGCCTATGTATCAAGTGTTGCCTACGTTCCAGCATTCCGGGGGGAAATTACAAATTTTGAAGTAGTTTAACTCGCATGCCGCTAAATTCCGAAACGTAGTACAACAGGGATGTTCATTTGAAAATATCATACACTGTGGAAATTTCGTCTTGATTTCCTATTTCAACTGGAGACAGTTTCTTTGTTAGCATTTGTCAGTGACACATATCAGGTGTGATACTAAAATTCCAGTAACTGGACGCTGTTGTGTATTTAGTTTTATTGAATAGAATATTTAGTTGTCAATGTAGTTCTATTGAATGAATATTTTAGTGTGAGTTTAGTTCCATTAAACTGTATGTTTTGGTTAAATTTTCGTCTATTGAATAGAATATTTGGTATAAATTTAATCCTATTGAACTGAATATTTTAGTGTGAGTAAAGTTCTATTGAAATGAATATTCTGGTTTGAATTTAGGTTTATTGAATTGAATATTTTGGTGTAAATGTAGGTCTATTGAATTGAATATTTCGGTGTCAGTTTAGTGTTATTGAACTGAATAATTTGGTGTGAATTTAAATCTATTGGAATGATATTTTTGGTGCAAATTTAATTCTATTGAATTGAATACTTTGGTGCTAATTTACGTCCAGTTTTGTTTTAAAAAAATAGAAAAACTAAGTAAAACTAAGTCGATTTCTTAAAAATAATTCTCCATTATTTAAAAATGGTTTGTTTTCTTCATATTTTAGAACATGTTGAAGAATCTAAATGGATCTTTGAGTTCACTAACATGACGCCTAGCACATTTACACTTAGCCTCGTGTTGGTTCTGTTGCTACTCATTTATGTGTACGTTACAAAAGACTTCTACTATTGGAGAAACAAAGGGGTGCCCTATTTAAAACCACTCCCACTATTTGGAAACTTTAAGAATATGGTATTTCTCCGAGTGAGTATTGGTCAACAATTCGCGGAGATATACGAGAAACTAAGAGGTCATAAATTTGGTGGATTTTTCCTTGGAGTTCGACCGTGTTTGCTGATTCGAGATCCCGAATTAATTAAACATGTTTTGGTGAAGGACTTTGAACACTTTAGAGATTGGTGCTATAGTCCAGATAGCCGTGGAGATCCAACAACTTCAAACGCACTATTTTTCATGAAAGGGGAAAGATGGAGATTTTATCGAGATAAAATTACTCCAACTTTAACTGCAGCTAGAACCAAGTCTAGTTTCGAGTCTATCTGTAAGTGCGGTGGCGTAATGATAGAAGATATCCACCGTCACATAGACTTGAATGGGAAATTGGACATAAAAGATATCGCTGAAACTTATCCTATTCATGTCATAGCTGAACATTCTTTTGGAGTTGATCAAAAAATATTTGATGGATCAGGTCTTTTAGAAGCTGCCAAGGATGTGACTCGGCCTTATTTTAGAAGGATTTTGGCTGTCTTCGCGCTTCTTTTCTTACCATCCCTTGTTAAGACCTTTAGAATTCCGATCATTGAGTTTTCTCTCATTAGAACAGCACACCAAGTGTTCAATGAAATAATGAATAACAGAGTAGTAAGTGGAATCAACAGAAAAGATGCTGTGGATGTGGCTATCAAACTGGAGGAAGAGCATCAGAAGTCCAATAATAGAAACATCGAAGAGAAACCCAATTCGGAGTTTGATATTGGTGAGTATTTCTTTTGTTTTGCATATTTTTATTTATTCTTAACGACTTTCTATTTGACATGAGTAGAAACATATATTCTCCAAATAATTCTTCTTTTGAAAGCTATAGTTCTATGTTGGTGATCTTATATTACATGCAGCGCAATTCTTCAGGTAGAAATGAGCAAGAAATTCAGTAGTAGTCCATTGCACTTTACACCTCCTATGGGAATCTCTAGTTTCTGGTCTTCGTGACAGAGAATGGGGGCGAACTAGGCCAAGTTACACGCACAGGATTGTAACAGATTAAACCAAGACAGAATTCTGTTTATATCAATGCAATTCCGGGACGGAACTGATTGAAGAAAGGACGGGCGAGACAGTGGTTTCTGAGTGGGTGAGTCGTCGGTGAGAAGAAAAGTGGCAAGACCATTAGGTGAAGGGTGGTTGATCCCTCCCTGTCAGTTCGTGCAGGAAAAGAAACTATGATAAATGCTAATGGCTGATTCGTTGAGGCTGTTTGGGTGATTACATTAAGCAAGATTGATTTTTCCGCTGACTGCCTTGAAAATTGTCGAGGGATTTGTCAAACGTAAAGTGTTATCCATTGACAAGTTGGAATTTGCCGCCTCGCAACAAAATATTATTTTTTTAAAGACGTTTAGGGAAACAATGAAAGAACAACAGATGCAAATGATGTCCAAAATTGTTCAGTTTAGTTCGGCTGGCTTCGTTTGCTGTGTAGTGTTCTGTTGGAGGCGTCTCATGCGCTGTAGACGAGCACAACTAAGGTTAGTAAGACCTCGTAACATCGGCGAATGAACATCACATTCCTCTGAATGCGTTTGTATATTGATGGCCTCTCCCTACCCCATTGGTACAGCATACTGTTAGATTTTATACCTACTTTCCTATAGAGCCTCGAACCTGGACCATCCGCCCCGACCTATGTCACCACCGCAGTCTGCACATCGGAAAAAATATTTGTATTCGATAGGTGCCAAATATGGTTCGGCTTTGTTGAGATCATGATTGGGTCCCCAAAGCGGTGTTGTCAACCAGATGGAACAATACTGTTTGAACTTCCTTAATAAAACGTTTGTTGTATATTGATAACTCTTTAAAATAACACGCTAACCTCCCTCAAATAACAACGATAGTGTACGTAACTACTGCGAAATTTTGGTCGTATGTTTGTTAACTGAAGTTGAACAATGAAAAACTGCAAATAGACAGTGAAATATGTTTTGCTATGTTCAAAACTGGTTGATTGTACCAAGAATCCCCAGATAAATTGCAGAAAATAGCAGAAAAATTTTTCTTCTTTCGTGAAGGTTGTAGCAACGGTCGGTCGGATTCATAGATAATGTCAAATTACCAAAAAAAGGCTAGCGTAGCCAACAAAACACAGGACGATGATTTTAACCCGATATATAACATATCTGAGGTAGTAAAAAGTAATCCATTATTTTGCCAATAGATGGCTTCAGTGATCTGTATCTCGCGTTGTATAAGTCCGATCGGGTTCAACGAGATGGCGTTCAAACGGTGAGATTGCGTACTACAAACACTGTTCAGATAGTTGTGATGAGTTGACTCAGTGTTTGTGAGCGCGCGTCAAAATGGACACTAGCAAAGAGAAAATACGCTATATTTTACAGTTTTTCTTTGATAAAGGCGAAAACGCAAACCAGGCGGCTGCAAATGTGAATAGTGTTTATGGTCCTGATACTGTAACAGCCAATCACGCGCAATTTTGGTTTCGTCGCTTCCGTGCCGGTAATTTTGACGTCAAAGATGTACCACGCACTGGAAGGCCAAGTGTCGAAAATGTCGATAAAATCATGGACATTGTCGCGTCCGACCGTCATGTAAGCACTGTTTTGATTGCCCAAGAGCTAAACATTGCACAAAAACCGTGTGGAACCATTTGCATAAGGCTGCATACAAAATGAAACTTGATGTATGGGTGCCACACGAGTTAACGCAAAAAAACCTCATGGACCGAATTTCCATCTGCGAATCGCTGCTGAATCGCAACAAAAGCGACCCATTTCTGAAGCGGTTGGTGACTGGTGATGAAAAGTGGATCACTTACGACAACGTCACGCGAAAACGGTCGTGGTCGTAGCGCTGTGCGCCGGCGCAAATGGTGCCCAAGCCAGGAAGGTTTTGCTGTGTGTTTGGTGGGATTGGCAGGGAATTATCTACTATGAGCTGCTCCCCTACGGCCAAACCCTTAACTCGGAACTATACTGTCAACAATTGGACCGTCTGAAGGCAACAATCGCCCAGAAGTGGCCAGCTTTGGCCAATAGGAGAGGCATTGTGTCCACCAGGACAACGCAAGGCCACACACATCGATAGTGAGTCGCCAGAAGCTCCGGGAGCTTGGTTGGGTGGTTCTTATGCATCCACCTTATAGTCCGGACTTGGCACCGAGTGATTACCATCTGTTCCTGTCCATGGCGAACACGTTTGCTGGTGCAAAATTCCCGTCAAGAGAGGGTTGCGAACATCGACTGTCTCAATTTTTTGCCAATAGGGACAAGGGCTTCTATGAGAGAGGCATCATGATCTTACATTCCAAATGGCAACACGTTATCGAACAAAACGGAGCATATGTGACCTAAATCGGATCATTCTAACTATGGTAAGTCAAGCCTTCAATGTCACGCAAAAATAATTGATTACTTTTTACTACACCAGATACAACACCGGAAAATGAAATCCGTGCGAAACACTCGAGACTGTAGAATGAGGTGTATTTTCATTGCTTACTAGCCGATTTCGAAAATTCAAACGCGAATGTAGCAGAAATAAGATTAGGTGTTCTCGCACATACTGTGAGCTGTCTAACCATCCCAAATTAAAAGTCACAACATGCTCACAGGACAATGAAACCCAGGAAACAAATGTGGGCAATATGAAATTGGTTGTATCTTCATTTTTACGGAATAATTTTAAAAATTCAAGCGAGGATGTATATGGAACTGAAACTAGAAGTTCTATAACGTAATGCGGGCGTATCTAACCTGCAGGATAAAATTGTCCAACATGGCGATGGACCATTGTAGATGTGACATATACGTTAAAATTAAGAATAACATCCGGGGCTACCGATATTGGTCCAATGCTGCAGGTTTAGTTGTATGTAAAGGATCTCTGTACACCGCAAAGGTTGAAAATACCACCTGACGTATCGGCAATGTGGTTTATTAAAGTAAACACTGGATCAGCATTCCAACGTGGAGAATGCCAAAGCGGAATTAAGAAAATAAAATGATGTAATACTAATACTAATAGTATTAAAATTTTAGATTAACAAGTGGCCAAACTGACGTGGCGAACCCTACGATAGACAACAAATGATGCAACCGTAGTGCAATGTCAATATTACCATGTATCAGTAATAAAGCTATGGCAGGATTGGCTTGTCTCAGGGCGTAAATTATCAGTCAAAATACCCGGTACACCGAAGAACAATATACAGAATAAAATGAAAACCGCACCAGTTCCTTAAATATATTTCCAGTTATGTATTACCAGTTTATAATAGACTGCCCTCCACTTGCGTATGTAATATTAGATCCAACGATCGAACAAGGTTGACATACCTAATAAATAGCAATAGTAGAAATACAGCCAACGAACCGGACATCACATATCCAGCTGTTGAATATTCTAAATAAATGTCAGGCATTAGGTAAATATACGTCAGGTGTCTGTAGCACACAAACAGAGAAAAAGAGTGGAGTATCATTGTACCACGTATATTGATAGTCAATAGTCGAATTGACAAACAGATAGCTCTTTAAACCTTATCATTCGATTGGGAGGATATGGATTTCTAAAATAACAAACACAGATGTGAACCTAGCTTTAGGACAATAATATTGCTTATAGATTGGTAATTGGTCGAGAAGGGAAAGGTAATATGACATATGGATGATTGAGCTTTTGGGAATACCAGTACAAAATAGCAATGATATGTTTTCCCAACATAGGGCGCCGACGCTTGCATCCATAGTTGGGAGTATTCAATACGTTACGTGTTGGAGTTAATCAATATGGTTCAATGACTTGTCGACCTGCCCAACCATCCGAAACGGCATCTATGAATGCAAAGTACTAGAATTATAATTAACCGAATGATATACACGAATTAGTCGACATCGAGGTCTACGAGTTGACCACACGTTCGCTATCAATTAACTTTACCAAAATGTCATTTGATAGCTTTAGAACACAATCGAAGTGCAATGGCTCATTGTGATTGGCTGGCAAATGCTATAAAGCAACTTCGTCGACAGGCATTGAAATCAGTCCCGAGCACAATGGCAGTTTGTGAATATTCAGACTCCCACTTGAGTGCAAATTGTGTATTGCAGGTTACTGATCAATGGACGTCCTCCTTTTCTGCAGGCTGCATTTACTCTTATGCCGGTATTCCTCTTGAAGATGATCGTTATGCTTGTACCAACCTTTCGTCGGATGATGTAATAGATGAATGTTGTAGAGACGTTGTCGTTTTTATACATATCATTCGTTGTACATGATCCTTGTTGAAATTCATTTAGATCAATACATCACCGTAGAACACTTTATACATACCTATATGGAGATGATTGCTAATGAAGATGATTTACAGGAAATTTATGATGTGCTGTGGATAAAGGACGTTCAACATGGAGCTTCACTTTCGACTTTGGAGGAGGATTAAAAAATTAAACAACATTAATGGAATAAAAAAATATCTTTATTGTCCGATTAACAAATACAGTGCTTGGGTTTCATTTTACAAGGAGCTATTCATACATGCATAGTGTGACAAACAGTTACAAAACATGATATAAACACATAACGGACGAAATGTACATGAAAAAATCAGGATATATCGTTCGGCATTCGATATAATATAGTGCAATAATCTGTGTCATAACACACAGGATACCAAGTTCATATAAACTAAATAGTGTAGTACCTCCCCCAACCCAACGTGTAGTGATAGATTAGCACATGAGATCCATCACATTCAAAGTTTATTGTCTTGTAATAACAATGCAGTTGATTTTCGTTATTTCATATAAACGTTGCTAAAAGTGAATAATGGCCACCTAGTAAAGCACATTTTGTGTCATTGGCACTAGGATGAACGTTACACATCAGTCTGATTTGTAAAGCATTGCTAACAATCGATACTGTACAAGTGGATGTATTTCATTATCAATGATGTGCTCCGATATTGTAATGGTCATGATTCGTTTACCAGTGTTCAAGCACCAGCAATGTCAAATGTATATAATAAAAAAGTTTTCCAAAAAATGACAAGCATGTGTTTAATTCCATGTTTTCCTAACATTGATATCCATAGGAAACTGCCATATATTGTTATCTATGAATACGATCTAATTTGCGCCGTTTGTGTTGCTGCACAACAACATGGCGTTTGGCTTGTGAGGTACTGCTAACCATAGAACACTAGTTGTTTGAATCAATCCTAGAGGCCACCGCAGTGCAGGTTACTTTTACATAAAATCTGTATATGATAGCTTTTGTTCGCGTCCGCGCTCCTGTGATATATCCCCCGATCAGTGTCCTAGTAGTTCTGTTTGTACTTGTACTGAGAAGTGGAAAGATCCGCTCCGTCATTGTGTAAAACCAGTACTCATTGTTATACGCTTACTCGTACCATTACATTGGTGTTCATTTCAAGTCATGAAAAATCCTATTGCTGTTTTGCTTGCTGCGCAGACAATCCAAGGGTATGATGATCCTGAAACTATTCTTGAGAACTGGAGGTCCGTATGCTACTACTAAAAAATGGATGGATTCCAAGCTGACGAATCTGATGCCGATATGTTGCTGCATTATCTCCTCTATTATTTCTGGAACGACGAAGAAGCCGTTTACAATGTTGTGCAAGTGCCCAGGACGTCCTCGATCTTAGTTATTACGGATTCTTCGGAGGTGTGGAACGTAAAGAACTGACCTGAAGTTACTATATTGAGTTAATCTCAGACTATGACGACTTATTTCACAGGAAGCCAGAGTGTTCTTTGGGTTCGATCCCTGTTCGATTCTTGTTTGTGGCGACATTGACCATGATAGTGATGATGTGTATAGTGTCATGGAAATCGATACTAATGATGGTTATATGTGCGATGATGTTCTGCGTAGTGATACGAATATGGATGTGACACAGTGGATGCAAGATCATACTATGTGTATGATGTATGGTGCTGGACGTGACTCCCAATTTGAGATTTTTTCCAAAAAACTCAAAACTGATCCAAATTTCCCTCTACGAGGTCTTGAAATAACAATCAGACTGTTGTAACAACTATTGATGATCCAGAGGAGTTTGTAACTAATTTGTTTTAGTTTGACATGGAGAAATTACCAGGTGATGTCGACCCAGCGTACAAAGTCGAATTTAGTCTCGAGAGCTCCAAGTGCACTGTAGGAAAGCCTGTACACATACCTTTCCAATTATGAGCACATCATACAGCAGACAGTATGTTACTCAAAATTGAAAATGTGTTAAACTCCAACGAGGAATTTTTGTTAGGTGACAATATTACCATTCGGGTTGATATTACGGATCCGAGTCGAGGGCAGGGACAGCGTAGTAATAACACGTATTTACCACTGGCAGACTATCTACAGAAGGATATAATTAGTGTGGATAATGTTCCCGACTGTCTTTCGCGGGCGTTGGGGTTAGGCAAACTACGCGCGAATAACGAATACCGAAAGGCTAAATATATGCTAACCCATATTGCAGACTGGCGTGCCAGAGCAGTTGAGTTGTGTTATTTTGCAGAGGTTCATTTAAATCGGCATAGTGGGGGTAATTTAGACGACGGGCTATGTTGTGATATCGTACACAGTATCTTTACGGAAATACCATCCCTGTCATTCCCCCATTAAGTTTTCATCATTATACTAATCAAAGCAATCAGGCAAAACTTTGACTTCAGTATATCGAATATTCGCATAAGGTCAAGTTGCAAAGCTATGAACGCGGTGGAGAAACCCAATTTAAACATTTCAAAGTAGATGGATATGATAAAAATACACGTTCTGTATATGAATATTATGATTGTTACTATCATGGCCACCAATGCCTATCTCAATTCAGGGATTTAGCTATAGATAAACAAGGGCGTAGTCTAAATAGTCGTTATGCTGACACTATGGCAAGGGAGGATTTTCTGAGTCAGACATGTAACGTAAATGTTTTGTCCATGTGGGAATGTCAGTGGCACAAACAGGTAAAGACTTCTCCTGAAATACAGACATTGCTTCGCGTGCATTTTTCTTATATTCAAGAACCATTATGTCCTAAGGATGCCTTTAATGGTGGACGAACCGAATGCTTCCAAATCCTTTACGAGTGCAGTGAATCGGAATAATCCATTTCGTTAACTTTACCTCGTTGTACACATGGGTAACGGCTACCCGTCCACTTCCAGTTGGACGCGTAACCGTGTATAAGGGCATGGACATGCCCGATCCCACTCAGGTTCACGACTTAGTCTTTTGTAAAGTCCTCCCTCCAACAGATTTGGCCATTCTCATATTATCATACAATGCCCATAACAAAGTAATGTTAGGTTTATGCAGAACTTGTATGGAGACGTTACATACCTGCGAATGTACTCATACAGACGAGGAACAAGCTATCAAAGGTGTTTTCTGCACGCCCGAGCTCCATGCTGCATTAAAAGCAGGTTATGTTATTGTTCAGACGTACGAAATTTTTGAATCGGGAATGTTAGTGGACCTTTTTAAGTCCTACGTGGGTACCTTTCTTAAAACGGAACAAGAAGTCTCAGGATATCCTGAGAATTGCCAAGGTGAAGAGGATAGACACCAGTATATTCAGCATTATTTTAATCATGATCGAATTCAAATCGACTACGATAACATTAACAAAAACGAGGGACCTCGATTCATTGCAAAAATATATTTAAACTCCTTGTTCGGAAAGTGGGCTCAGAGATGTGATATTCCGAAAGCAAAGGTTGGTACAACAAAACAAGAGTTTAATGAAATTCTCCTCACCTGGAAATTCAACATGTAAATCTGATAGGAAGTAAACCTCTTGTTATTTAAAGACATTTGGGATCCCAGTATACACCCAATGTATTCAGCAATGTTATACTTGCAGCTTTCTTTTCCTCATGGGCACGAATACGACTGTAGAGGCAATGAGTACTGTCGGTATAGCACGTCTCCTGTACTGCGATACTGATAGAATTAACTACGTTAGACGTCGTGTTGAACCAATATTGATCGCGCTAGGTGATTATCTATGTCAGCTGAAGAATGAACTGCTTACAGGGTGTGAAATGCGTAGGTTCTAAGAAGGCCTAAGAATTACTCTTACGAACTAAAGGAAGTATCTACGGGACAATTGAACCATGTGATCAAAATACGTGTTATTACCTTAAATAAACGCACACGAAGGAAGATCAGATTTAAGGATATGTATCAGGTGGGAAAGAGAACATATAAAGGTAAACAAACCGTTAAACCGAACAGTACACAAAGAAAACCCGACTTTCGTGTTGTAAATACCTCACAAGTGAAACACCATGTTGTTGTGCAGCAACACAAACGGCGCAAATTAGATCGTATTCATAGATAACAATATATGGCAGTTTCCTATGGATATCGATGTTAGGAGAAAATGGAATTAAACACATGCTTGTCATTTAAAAAAAATATTATATACATTTGACATTGCTGGTGCTTGAACACTGGTAAACGAATCATGACCATTACAATATCGGAGCACATCATTGACAATGAAATACATCCACTTGTACAGTATCGATTGTTAGCAATGCTTTACAAATCAGATTGATGTATAATGTTCATCCTAGTGTATATCCAATGACGCAAAATGTTCTTTACTACGTGGCCACTATTCAATTGTAGTAATGTTTATATGAAATAACGAAAATCAACTGCATTGTTATTACAAGACAATAAACTTTGAATATGATGGATCTCACGTGCTAATCCATCACCACACGTTGTGTTTGGGGAGGTACTACACTATTTAGTTGATATGAACTTTGTATCCTGTGTGTTACGCCACAGGTTATTGCACTATATTATATCGAATGTCGAACGATATATCCTGATTTTTTCATGTACATTTCGTCCGTTATGTGTTTATATCATGTTTTGTAACTGTTTGTCACACTATGCATGTATGAATAGCTCCTTGTAAAATGAAACCCAAGCACTGTATTTGTTAATCGGACAATAAAGATATTTTTTTATTCCATTAATGTTGTTTAATTTTTTAATCCTCCTCCAAAGTCGAAAGTGAAGCTCCATGTTGAACGTCCTTTATCCACAGCACATCATAAATTTCCTGTAAATCATCTTCATTAGCAATCATCTCCATATAGGTATGTATAAAGTGTTCTACGGTGATGTATTGATCTAAATGAATTTCAACAAGGATCATGTACAACGAATGATATGTATAAAAACGACAACGTCTCTACAACATTCATCTATTACATCATCCGACGAAAGGTTGGTACAAGCATAACGATCATCTTCAAGAGGAATACCGGCATAAGAGTAAATGCAGCCTGCAGAAAAGGAGGTCGTCCATTGATCAGTAACCTGCAATACACAATTTGCACTCACGTGGGAGTCTGAATATTCACAAACTGCCATTGTAGTTGGGACTGATTTCATTGCCTGTCGACGGCATTGCTTTATAGCATTTGCGACTGATGGTGTTCTTTAGCTATCAAATGACATTTTGGTAAAGTTAATCGATAGCGAACGTGTGGTCAACTCGTAGACCTCGATGTCGGCTAATTCGTGTATATCATTCGGTTAATTTTAATTCTAGTACCTTGCATTCATGGATGCCGTTTGGGATGGTTGGGCAGGCCGTCGAATCATCGAACCATATCGAATTACTCCAACACGTAAGGTACTGAATACTCCCAACTATGGATGCAAGCGTCGGCGCCCTATGTTGGGAAAACATATCATTGCTATTTTGTACTGGTATTCCCAAAAGCTCAATCATCCATATGTCATATTACCTTTCCCTTCTCGACCAATTACCAATCTATAAGCAATATTATTGTCCTAAAGCTAGGTTCACATCTGTGTTTGTTATTTTAGAAATCCATATCCTCCCAATCGAATGATAAGGTTTAAAGAGCTATCTGTTTGTCAATTCGACTATTGACTATCAATATACGTGGTACAATGATACTCCACTCTATTTCTCTGTTTGTGTGCTACAGACACCTGACGTATAATTACCTAATGCCTGACATTTATTTAGAATATTCAACAGCTGGATATGTGATGTCCGGTTAGTTGGCTGTATTTCTACTATTGCTACCTATTAGCTACGTCGACTGGATAACTTATTAGGTATGTCAACCTTGTTCGATCGTTGGATCTAATATTACATACGCAAGTGGAGGGCAGTCTATTATAAACTGGTAATACATAACTTTAAATATATTTAAGGAACTGGTGCGGTTTTCATTTTATTCTGTATATTGTTCTTCGGTGTACCGGGTATTTTGACTGATAATTTACGCCCTGGGACAAGCCAATCCTGCCATAGCTTTATTACTGATAGATGGTAATATTGACATTGCACTACGGTTGCGTCATTTGTTGCCCATCCTAGGGTTCGCAACGTCCGTGTTGGCAACTTGTAAATCTACAATATTAATATTATTAAATTATTAGTCTTACGTTAGATCATTTTATTTTCTTAACTCGGCTTTGGCATTCTCTACGTTGGCATACTGATGTAGTGATTACTTTAATAAACTACACTGCCGATACATCAGGTGGTATTTTCAACCTTTGCGGCAAAGAGAGATCCTTTACATACAACTAAAGCTGCAGCATTGGACCAATATCGGTAGCCCCGGTTGTTATTTTTAATTTTAACGTATATGTCCCATCTACAATGGTCCATCGCCATGTTCGACAATTTTATCCGGCTCGTTGGATACGCCCACTTTACGTTATGGAACTTTTAGTTTCAGTTCTATATACATCCTCGCTTGAATTTTTAAAATTGATCCGTAAACAATGATGATTCAACCAATTTCATATTGCCCACATTTGTTTCCTGGTTTTCATTGTCCTGTGAGCATGTTGTGACTTTTAATTTGGCAAAAATGGACAGCTCACAGTCCTTAAGTACACTATCGTTGTTATTTGTGGGTTGTTAGCGTGCTATTTTAAAGAGTTACGTATTAATATACAACCCACGTTTTATTAAAGTAGTTGAAACAGTATTGTTCCATCTGGTTGACAACACCGCTTTGGGGACCCAATCATGATCTCAACAAAGCCGAACCATATTTGGCACCTATCGAATACAAATATTTTTTCCGATGTGCAGACTGCGGTGGTGACGGAGGTCGGGGCGGATGGTCCGGGTTCGAGGCTCTGTAGGGGAGTAGGTATAAAATCTAACAGTGTGCTGTACCAATGGGGTAGGGAAAGGCCATCAATATACAAACGCATTCAGAGGAATGTGATGTTCATTCGCCGATGGTACGAGGTCTTACTAACCTTAGTTGTGCTCGTCTACAGCGCATGAGACGCCTCCAACAGAACACTACACAGCAAACGAAGCCAGCCGAACTAAACTGAACAATCTTGGACATCATTTGCATCTGTTGTTCTTTCATTGTTTCCCTAAACGTCTTTAAAAAATAATATTTTGTTGCGAGGCGGCAAATTCCAACTTGTCAATGGATAACACTTTACGTTTGACAAATCCCTCGACAATTTTCAAGGCAGTCAGCGGAAAAATCAATCTTGCTTAATGTAATCACCCAAACAGCCTCAACGAATCAGCCATTAGCATTTATCATATTTTCTTTTCCCGCACGAACTGACAGGGAGGGATCAACCACCCCTCACCTAATGGTCTTGCCACTTTGCTTCTCACCGACGACACACCCACTCGGTAACCACTGTCTCGCCCGTCCTTTCTTCAATCAGTTCCGTCTTGGAATCGCATTGATTTAAACAGAATTCTGTCTTGGCTTAATCTGTTACAATCCGGTGCGTGCAACTTGGCATAATTCGTCCCCATTCTCTTTCACGAAAACCAGAAACTAGAGATTCCGATAGGAGGTGTAAAGTGCAATGAACTACTACTGAAATCTCTATTTATAAATCTGAAGATTAATATGTCTGTTTTTTTTATACAAAGTTACATGTTTGGATCGATTTGTGGCAAATTTTGAATACCTGTTCCTTAGATGGAGGAGTAGGTCGTAGGTGTATTTTAAGTCAGTAGAAGTGACCAGGGTGTGCACCAATTTTCTAAAACTGTAATAACATTGTTTGTAACAATGATTTTTTAAAATTTTATATTAAAACTTGGAGGTTAATAAAAAGTTTAGATTTTAAGTTCAAACTTTTGTTTTGTTAACAGTGGAATAAAAACAATACAGTTATTAAACTGTAATAATGAAACGCAACAGTGTGTTTTACGTACAAATATATTTAGTGATTGTAAGTAGATTTAGCATTAAACGACAGCATGAAATAAAACGAACATTAATCGTAGAGCCTAATTATTAAGTATCTATCACAGTGACCCATGTAGTTTGTACACTTGATATAGAAAATAGTGATTTTCCTCAATATCCGTATAAATACGATTTAGTAGCGTCATTGTTATTAATTGCATTCATTGGCAATTGCATGTTTTGTAAAAGTAGCTTTGTGCTTTAATAATGATTTAGTCCGCTTTCAATACTACTAATAGTAGTTGTGATAATATTAGTTGTAGTAGTAGCAGTGGCATTACTAATATTATTATTAGGTAGTTGTAGCAGTAGCAACAGTAGATATTGTAGTAGTAGTATTACTAGTATTATTACTTGTATTCGTAGTAGAACTAGTAGATTTATCAGTAGTTGCAGCAGTAGTAGTTGTGGTATTTGTAGTTGTAGGTGTAATTGTAGTTATAGTAGTAGTAGAACTGTTAGTGTTGGCAACATGTTTTGAACTCCATGTGACAAAAGACGGGAAATTTGCACCTTGGAGCGCTATTCAACCAATGTAGGTTTAGAAACAGTAAAATGAGCAATCATTTACTTAATATTATCGTACCGGCGGGCAGTTGCAGTGATCAACAGCTAGTATTTCTAATAAGCATTGATGAACAAAACATCTCATAATTTAACTATAATATCCTTGAAAAGATATTGGTGCCATTTCAAGAAGCGGTAAACATTTTGGTCTATAGATTCTGCAAGAGTGAACGACTTTGGAGATAAACTAGCCTGCAGGGAGGATCTCCGGCATTGGGCTCCAAGAACAAGATTAAGAAAGAAGTAACTAGAGATTAGCCCGTCATCGAGAAAAAGACATTGTTTCCAATTGGGTCAACTCGTAGTAGGTTGAAACTACATATTCAAAGTTAAGAACACCCTAATATAGAAGGGGAAAGGATTCGGGAACGTGTCGGCCACGGCCTATGTAAAGTGTGCAATCCCGACATATGCCTAGTGTGACTGAGGAAAACCCTGGGAAAACCTTAGTCATGATCCTCCGCCTCTGAGATCGAACCTACGACCTCCCGAATACATGCCAACGCTCTACCACTGAGAATTGACAATGAAGACTAAGGGATAAATCAATATTCCTGACACACAGTACATTATATTCGTATATTCACATCTACAATATATGATTTGTGTGCGTGTGTGAATTGATTTATGTTGCTTAAGCATAAGACTCACTAGGGAGAGGGTGGGGTGAAAGGATCCTGGAAAGATTAAAAAAAATTATAAGGCCTTTGGATATCTGAGAATCAAGATGGCATAAGTTTGGGACAGTGCGTTGCAAGGTAGACGGCCAGGGCCTATGTTATAGGTACCTTCACAGGGTTTACCTGATATGGTCGAATAAAAACCTTGGGAATCATCAGATAGAATGATCCGCATCTGGAATCGATCAGAGGACTTCCCGAATGCTAAGCCAACGCTCGACAACTTTTTTGAAACATTCTTTACCCTAAGCGGGTTTTACTTATTCAATTTGATATACCTTTACAACCTGTATAAACTAATATTCTTATAATTACATTAAAAATCACACACACATTCATGCCTGAGGCGTTCCACTAAGCCACGGACGCTCGGTACTGGAAGGATGAGGCCAGGACCTAAGTTTATGGTATCATTCCGATCTTTCTTGGGAATAAAACCTGAAAGAAATCTTTAAGGTTGCTACAGTGTTAATTAATTAATCTTTAATTAAATTATTTTCAAAGGGGAATAATATGTTGTTGATAAGAAAAGTAACGTGATAAATCGAATATTATGCATTATACGTGTGCCCACATGCAGACTCTCCGGGGGTATTTCCCCCTCACCCCCTGTTAACTCGCACACTGGGTTGCCGTAAGTTTTGCGTATCTGATTTCTGTGAATTCGAGTATACTTCACATACTTAGGGGAGTCGTAGAATTAGCGTTCATTTCTTCACTTACGACAGCTTTTGTGAATCCCTACCAAGAATTATTCCTATGCTCCAATATCCAGTTTTGTCAAATGTGTCACGATTTGTTAACATTTATTATTAATAATCGTTTTCTTGTATTTTTGGTGATAATGGGTTAGCGGAGGTTAGGTAAAGTCAGCTTCGCACAAACAGATAGAAATGTATTTTGAAAGAAAGAAACGAAAGTATAAAAATACATAACCGAAGCTGAACTTACCTAACCTACCCTAACCCATGGTAACTAATCTAAGATAATCTAATAAAGACACAATAAAGCAATTATTAATAACAAATATGAACATATAAAATGTATAATAAAGAGAGAAAGATCACTTTCACCCGCCGAGATTTGAACCCGGGCCCGTTCTCTTAACAAGCCATAGGTTTATCAACTTACCCACGGTCGTAGCTTGCAACCGGGTATTTCGAAGTTGTATTTAAACTGCACGTGTATTATGTAAGAATGCTACGAGATGTGATTCGCGCGTGGATTACTGGTGTGACCGGGTCTTTCAAGAACTAGGGTTCGTTTCGTAAATTTACGAAGTTACCCTTTTAATCCTGGATTAATCCGTGATATATGATATGTTGGTGCAACACACAAGTTCTAAAGATTATGGGTTAATTCATGCTTGATCTTGATCTACATATCAACTATTTATTATGGAACCAGAACTATGGAGCTGAACCGTAGATGCCCAAAGTCCGTAAATGGAATTCAATCTTCAAATGGAACCGGAGGTAACTAGTTGACAGTATCGAGTTTAATGGCTGATTTGACAACGCATTTGTTATAGTCTGTATAGCTATTTGGTCAGCACGTGAGACTCTCATTCTTAAGGTTCTTTCTTCGATTCCGCTCAAGGATTTCAAAATATTTTCTTCAAGGAATTAAGCGCTGTAAACGATATTCGTGATTGTTACTGAAATATATTTATTCCATAAAGGCAGAGTAACAAGAGAGAGAGAGAGGGAGGGTCAAGGGGAAAGACGCAGACTGTGTACCTTTAAGCGTTAAAATGTAATTTATGTCCATGTTTTCTGCTATTTTTCTTTTCATCTTTCCTTCTTTTCTCCTCTTTTTTGTTTCCTCGTTATCATCCATGTTTTTTTTCTCTCTCTCTCGCTCTGTGTCTGTGTTTGAACAAGACAAGTTTTGTTGCACTGCACAATGACGATTTCTGCATGATGTCCATATTATCATTTTCCTTTTCTTAGCATTAATTCGAACGTTATGTTCAAAAGTATTAAATATTTTCAAAGACACCAATAGAAAACATCCATTTCCTAGAATAAATAACTACACATAACTTTTTGAATATTATTTCAGAGCTGAAGGGCTGTTAACGAGGTAGTCGAAGCCCCGTGATTTCCACTCGCGACTTGTGAGACATCTGTAATGACCTTGACTAAGTTGACTGTATCTCACTGACAGCTCCTGTCGGCTGCATTTATCGGTGTTGGTCACAAGATTACGCCCAATAAAATAGTTCCAAAACAAACATCGATTAAAATAAAAGAGTCATATTCCATTGATAAACTAGACCCATTACTACGCAGGTAGCAATGATATGCGTTTTCTATTCTTGTATGCAACTATATTAAAATTATTATTAAATGAACTGCTGTAGAAAAATCAACTGTAATTTTATTTTTTGTCGAAGTTCATGAACTCAGAACTGCTATGTACACTGTACAGTATATATTCGTACCATACGTACATTTAGATCTATACTCTATAGTCATTCATGATATGTTCCATGATTTCACAGCATCATTGTACAAGCCTTTATTCAAAGCGATTTACCGGAATCAAGAGTTGCGAAAATTTTGGTACGCAAAAATGATTATTACTAGTTGATCTTACTCACACCTCTGCTGCCGACAGAGCGTTGCCAAATCTAATTCAAAGTTCACCACGTCTCTTCCGGGAGGTCATGACAGCGTGTGTGTGTGAGTGTGTTTGAGAGAGTGGGAGCACGAGGTTATGAATCAGTATGTTTGTGTGTCCTGCGGGTTAGACCAACGACGATTGAGAAAAGTGAGGGTGGGGGAAGGCAGCACTGCAGTAACGGGACCCCCCATGCTACAGTAGATAACACCAGCCCAGTTCTGTGGTAGGCGACATTACCGAATAAACAGTGGACGGGTTGCTCGACTCGAGTTCGAGTATAGTACCCCCAGACTGTCAGCATGCAAGCGAGAGCACAAGCGACAGCGAATACATTTCTGCAGAAGAGAAAGCTTAGTTGCGAATGTATCACTCAAATTTCTCTGTGTTCGAATCGCGTTGTTGCTGGAAAATACTTGTTATCCTTGAGCTATGCAGAGGGGTAACACACATACGATGAGTTTGAATACCTAGTCTTACCATTCTCCAAATGACAAGTTGTTGTAATTGAATTGAATTGCAAATGCAGGGATGGTACCCTGACCTTTCCTTTCTCCATTCCTTATTATTATCGACCTACGGGCTACGGCATCAAATGAAGTGGGGTGATCAGTCCCACGCTCGGCCGCCTTCACTTCTCAAGGTGCTCAGAAGTACCAAGCACATGTGTTAGGTAGAGGTTCGGTAAGGTACCATGACCTTACCTAAAATACCATCCCGGCATTCGCCTGGTGAAACGCTTGAAAGGGAAACCCTAGAAAATCCCAGTGAGTTTGGTCGTCTACGGAGTTCGAACCCAATCCAATCGTCTTTCTTGATAAGTTTATGTTGTAATGAAGTAACAGGGCAAGCCCCTTCCTTGGTTTCTATCTTATTTGGATTTAGTTGGCTTTTTTTCTGTATTCTTTTTTTCCTTACCGAGAGCAAGTGCAACTGTCGTCGCACTTGCTTTTTATTTCACTTACATTGTTTCTTGTTTTGTTTTTTTCATTTGGGTTGTTGGGTTTTAGGTTTTCTTTGCTGGTGCCTACCCATTCCCAATCTTTAGTTCGCTTTATCACCTGGACCACGAGGCCTGAGTGGTTGAGTTAAAAAAGTAATTTCTAATTTATTTAAATATGATTTGTTCAGTGTCGGAGCCAGGTGATGAACCTTGCTTTCTCTGTTTTTTCAATATAATTTATATGTAAAATAGTTATAGTTTTCGGTTGTCACACCCATACAGCACAAGACGTTCCGGCAACATCCGAATCTGGTACCGGAACATCCAATTTACGTACACATTCATCAATAGATATACAATGGAAGCCGAAAACAAGTCCAAAATTGGACATCCCAAAGAGATCCAAGTTTGGACGTCTAATGGACGACGAAAATATGTCCAAAGCTGGACATTTTAAACCCATTCTAACAAACTCTATGACTTATGGAACTCGCAAGTTCATCGCCACACTAACAAACGTTCACCATTGGATTCTATCCTGGGCAATATCAAGCCAGTTTTCATCACGAACATCTACTTCTCGAAGATCTCTTCTAATATTGTCCTTACAACGACGTCTCGGTCTTCCCAATGGTCTCCTTCCATCCGGCCTTCCAACCAGGATAGAATATAATCTTCGTATTTCCCCCATCCGATCTACATGGCCTTCCCACCTTAGCCGTCGCGATTTCATTATTTTTACAACATCTGGTGAATCGTACAGTCCGTAAAGTTCTTCATTGTGCAGTCTCCTCAACTCTTCTCGGCCCGTATATCTTTCCAAAACCTTATTTTCAAATACACGTAATTTATGTTCATCAGCTAGGGTCGTACTCCAACTTTCGCAACCGTAAAGTAGTACCGGCAGAATAACCGTTCTGTATATTTTCAATTTCCTTGATATTAATCGCGATGTTAGAAGTTTTTGGACTGAATAGAAATATGCGTTCCCCGATACTAAGAGACTTTTTATTTCTTCCGTGACCTCATTTTTGCTTGTTATGTATGCTCCCAAGTATTTAAATTTGTTTACTTTCTCTATGACCTCATCCCTAATTCTTATGTTTTTATTTCCTTTATTCCCTGTGTTTCGGCTTGTGATCATGTATTTTGTTTTATCTATGTTTACCTGTAGACCTATCTCATTGCACGCTTCTACTAAGACATTGGTGTTGCTTTGTAGTGCATTTATATCGTCCCCTATTGAATCTACATCGTCCGCGTATACAAACAGTTGCTTCAAACCATTTAATGATAGCTCCTTTTTGTCACCTTTAATTTTTAAAATCGCATATTCTAACGCAAAGTTAAACAGTAGTGGTGACAAGGCATCGCCTTGTTTCAATCCGTTGCGAATCTTGAAACTATCTGACATATTATTACCTATCCGTACTCTGCTTATGGGGTCGCTGAGACACATCTTCACTAGCTGAACCAATTTGTCCAGAATTCCAAATCGTATCAGGATACTGTATAACTTTTCCCTTTTGATAGAATCATATGCTTTCTTAAAATCAATGAATAGCTGATGAACCGTCCCACTGTATTCCCATTTCTTCTCCAAAATTTGTCTCAAGGCGAAAATCTGGTCCAACGGGGATCT
>JAGDQP010021299.1:18527-31927 GCA_022664845.1 Lepisma saccharinum
ATGTATGTATGTATGTATGTATGTATGTATGTATGTATGTATGTATGTATGTATGTATGTATGTATGTATGTATGTATGTATGTATGTATGTATGTATGTGTGTGTGTGTGTGTGTGTGTGTTTTATTTCGGTGTTCATACTTGTTTCAAGTTGATATTTTGTGGCCCAAATCCTAGTGTTCAGCCCCGGTGCAAGCTAGTATTTATTTTAGGATAAAGAAGTTTGTAATTAAAACCCCTTGCGCACCGAGCGAATAGCTAATCTCCACGTTCCCATGGACGATAATCTACAAAAATGCAAGAAAGCAATTATTAATAATAAATTTGAAATTATAAAAATATATTTTTAGGAAGTAAAATGATAAAATCTTCGCCCCCCGCCGGCAATCGAACCAGGATTTTTAATTTCGTAAGCCAACGTACCACGCTGGGAGCTTGCAGCCGGCGGTCTTGCCGTGATACTTAGTCATCACATGACATCTAGCAAATACGTGGCTTTTACGTGGATTTACATTCAGAGATTCGTGCCTTTAGAACTTCAAATAGTGGATCAGAAGAAAAAAAGCTAGCCGCCAAGATTCGATCAAGGGACCTCAGGATCAGCTTCCTGACACGCTGCCCACCAGACCAAGCTACGGGCTGTCGGACAAACCCTACTCATTGTTGTGCTCCTACGCGAGAGAGGGCGCCGTATTGTTTCCATCTGAGCTTCCCTTGTGCTGTGGAGGAGACTAGGGTCTAATCAAAGAAAGTCCTCTTTTCGAAAGCTTGATAAAACAAGAGTTAATTTAGTGAGCAATAAAAAGAACACCGTTCCTGACTTACATAACCTTCACGTGACCTTGGTCAATAATTTTATAAAATTTCTTAATGCGTATCTATATGTATGTATACAAAAGAGAAAAAATATTTTTCTTAAAGAAAAAAATATGAACAAAACCACACCAGTATTCGATCCTGGGTTCTGCTCATTAGCTTTCCGACATGCTACCAATACGCCGAATTGGCAACTGAAAGCACCTTCTAGGAAATAATATTTTCTTTTTAAGAAGTAATCCACCTGCGCGAGAATGGTCCCGCCATAATAGGATATTCTATGTTTAGACACTACTGTGTAGGAGGGAGAATGGTTCTGAATAAAATTCTTTCAACATAAACAACACAACTTTTAACGAGACAGGTATCTGGTTCCTGATTGTCCTCCTGCCAGCCAACCAGTTACAATTTTCACAAAATGAATTTTAAATTAACGACATTCACTAATTCCCTTTCACTCCCCGTTTCTACTAATGTATGGGTATACATAATGTAGTGTTGATAGGGGGTGAAAAGGAATCAGTGAATGTTGTTAATCAAAAGTTCACTTTGTATAGACTGTATCGGATTGACTGGCAGCAGGTTAATTAGGAACCTTCACTACTTGCGACTAGAGACAGGAAGTTAGCATTTCTAAGGAAGTGGAAAAATAATCCTTAACCGTAAAAAACATTAACAAGCGATCGATTTGCAGTTGCCAATTTGGAGTATTGGTACGACGTTGGGTTACTAAATAAAAAGCCCTGGTTCGATTCCCGGCGTTGGGGCAAGTTTTCTTTTCTTTTCTTTCAAAATATATGTTTATATGTTCATATTTATTATTATTAATGGCTTTTTTGCATTTTCAGTAGATAATCTTAAATTTGTGACCATGGGAATGCTGAGAGTAGATACTGAAAGTTAGGATGTATATAAATAAACTGCTGAGAGTAGCTACTTTAATGGCTGATTTAACAACTCCTTTGTTGTGGTCTGTGTAGCTAAGTGGTAAGCTTGTCAGACTTTCATTCTCGAGTTCTTTGATTCGATTCCACGCCCGGTTTTCCAATTATTTTCTACAAGGAATTAAGCGTTGTAAATGATGTTCGCGATTGCTCCTGAAAGAGATTTATCCCGTAAAGACAGAAAAGCACAAGACAGAGAAAGAAGATGGCAGGGGAGAGAGACGCAGACTGTGTATTCCTTTTTTGTTCCTTCTCCGTCTTCTTCCATGCTTTCTCTCTCTTTCTTTCTTATTTTCTATATATATATATATATATATGTGTGTGTTTGTGACACACACATACACATATAGAGAGACAAGAATGTGATTTCTTGCTATCTATCTCGTAGTTCTCTAAATGATCATCAGCGACTCATTCCTTTTTCCTCCAAATGGAGGGGATATCCTGGCATTTCGTATTTTCGCGCATATTTGTACTGTTATGTTGGTTGTCTAACTATTAGGCGTACAGTGAAACAATTCTGCTGGTTGAAAAAGCAAGTATTTCTTATAACTCCAACCTTCACCTATTATTGTAAGTGGCTGTACCATTTGCAACATTGTGTTTACGTCCAACATTTCTTATTATAGGCATCATCCAACATGTGAAAGTTTTGTGTAATTTGACATAGAATTTCACAGATATTCGATTTTCCAGCACATTTTCATCAATAATAGTTGAGACAGATGAGCTTGCAGAAGCCCGAATTTATTTTTCTTTGCACATTTTTATGGCTTCAATATGGAATACCGTTTTCTCCTGCCTTGGAAGCCCTCGATTAAAGTCTTGAGTATTGTTCCAGTTTCGATAACCATTTTCTATTAATGTTGCTTCTTTGAACCAAAAGGTTATAATTCATATAGGCATAGCAAGATGCCACATCTCTTACGATAGAGTACGCCAGACATTTAAACTGTTCAAGTGTGACAGTACGACAGCAACTGTTATTGGTTTCGGAAATTCTTTTAGCACGGATTGTTTTCGCGTCTATTTTGGTTACACTTAACAATTTGCACTGTCCACAACTACTTACTTTGTGTTCCAGTCGTGGATCCCTGATCGTAAACAAAACGTGTAATCTTGCTGGTAGAGATCACTTTACCTTCAGAGTTACTCGTTCACATAATCTCGGTTGAATCTTACAAACGACACATTTACTGGTCTCAAAACCAAACAATGTATCCTTTCTATATCTGAGAGAGGAACAAGTAACTACATGAACAATGAAAATTGTGCCGGCTAGGCTAGAGCAAAACGCAGTGTCATCCAACAGCAACGTTAAGCAATGAATATAGAAGGATGAGTATCCTACAATTGAGGAGCATTTTGATCAAACTCGGTATCCACAAAAACACGTTTTTTCACAGTTTCAGCTGTTTTTTAAAAATAAAATGTTTCTATATAGACACTATGAAATCTCATATTTCAACATCAGTCGTCTCTCCTAACCACAAAACATTAGGATATGTTAAAACTTAAAATCGCCAAAAATTTAGATACCGAGTATTGTGAAAACCCACAGATGAAAGCACTGTGAATCGCATAATTTACGGTAGTTCGCGACACTGGACTGAAATGGCAGTTGGTGACACTTGTGAAAACAAACATCTCCTTTCCTTGAATTATGCTTGTAAATTCATACACGAATTGTCATGATAATTATAAGATGATTACAGATAAATATAAAACAAATACTGGTGACTACTTTTTAATTTGCTTACTACGGAGTGTATCGACTGCAATGCAAATTGAGCTACCTAACTAAATCTCAGAATTATTATTAATTCAAATTCTGAGTCCACGTTTGCTGAGGGAACGCATCACGAAAGAACACGCAAAAATCCTTCCAGGGCAGGCGCCGCCCGTACTGGCCCCACCTTGGTTACGGGCCTGTTTTGAGATACCTAGACCTATATCTGAACGTTCATGAATAACCGATCTCGTATATTTGGACAGAATTTCTTAGACAAGAGAAAAAAATTCCTCAATTTTAAAGCAATTTACTCTTCCTTAAGAAATGAGACAAAAATGTATTCTCCAAAACAAGAAAACTTTTCCCAGTTTTAAGCAATTTCCGCACAAAATAATTTGAAAAAAAAATTCTTAATTTTAAGAAAAAGTTACTCGGTGCACAGTTAAGACAATAGGTTTCCCGAAGATGAACATTTCTCTCAATTGTAAGAAAGTGTCTTTAAGAGAAGTAATGGTCACCACGAGAGATGAGAGGAAAGGGGTACGACTCTTCCAGGATTTTCAGTTTTGGGGGATGTAGAGCCAAAATTGGGAGGGTGCAACCAAAGTTTTGCATGCTTCCTATCGATTTTTTACCGTAAAAAGTTAATGATGACGGTGTGCCTCCCATTAGATGCCAGGTCTGACAGAATGACTCGGTACGAGTATGTCACTCACGGAGATAACAGAGTCCTGAAAGCGCATTGGTTTTATTGAATAAGCTCCCCAAAATACAGTTTGAAGTGTTTTTGGGACTTACTGTTAATTTTATTCCATTGATATAAAACAAGTGTTTCCTTTCAATCCAGCATTTAATACTTCACTTTGAACTTAATTGCAGTTTTCTATTTTGACTAGCATGGTACAATGTCAATGGTGATGGTCATTCGACTCATTTTTGTCTCGCACGCATTTAACTACTCGAGTTCCGCCAAGGATTGTATGAAAATCGTGGACCCTTACTTTCATGGCTTTGACCAGGTTCTAATCATCATAACGAGATGATTTATACCTCATTGAAACGCTCATCGATAGTAAATTCCACCGAGGTATTAAACAGATTCATTCCAAGATACTGTTCCCAACAGGCGAACAAAGAACTTTGCGATTTATGAGAAAGTACAGACGCAAATACAACATTCACTGGTAAGCATCTATATAAAATTCTTAGTGCTCGATAATAAAACCATAAAATGAACTAGAATGGATGCAATTTACAGAAACAGAAATATCACACATGTTAAACGTCAATATTAAACAGAAAAAAAAAAAAAGTTTCAGAACAGTAAGTTAAAACTAGCGCATCTAAACATTCAATATGGGAACAAAACTACATCTCTACATTCGTAGTTACTTATGTAAGAAGAACAAATACGTGGATAAATACGAACTAGACATACATTTTAAGCAATGATATTTCCATGTAACACGAGAAAATTAGTTTACCTGTGAATAAGATTGGTAAGTGGTTCTATCAACTTTTTGCCCAGTCTTGGTTCAAGGGGTGTGAGTGCACCAAACTTGAAAAGAAAAAAAAAAGAACAAATTAGTTAGCTGGTAATAAAAATAAACAATACCGCATTATTACATAGCTGGTAATTTGATAAAATATAGCTGTTTAAGTTAAATTAGCCAGGAACTAATAAATAAGCTGCTACCAGATTTCAAATAAAAATAGTTTTACTCATCGTTTATCCAGATGATTTGTCTCGCAGCGTGGAAAAAAAACATGATTCGCTTACATTCTTTTGACCATATGTTCCTCGATAAACAATTACAGAATAAAAACACTAAGAATACTAGAAACACTTTCATCGGTAATGTTGTCGCGCAGCCAGACGGTCGCTGCATCAATCGATTATACATACAGTAGACGAACTAATACATACATCTTATTCCTAAATTTTCCTATTACCCACATTACATCTTTAATAGTCGCATACTAATGCTAAATACTGAGCCATCGTAACACAGTGATAGAGTATTGGTGTAGCATTCGGGAGGTCGTGGCTTCAATCCCACCGGCCGACCACCCTGGCTGAGGTTTCTCTCCAGTGCTTCCTATCAACCAGGCAAATGCCGATAACAGTATTTTAGCATTCTTAGTGTTTTGATTGTATACTCGTTTATCGAGGAACATCTGGTCAACAGAAGAGAAGCGAATTTGTTCATCCATTCTACACAAACTCAGATTCTACTGTTATCACACCTTTAAATGTAAATTATTTTTAAGGTCAAAATTCTTGGGAAAAGATGCGCAAGTTTCACATCGATATCTAAGAACAACTGGATCATTTTTTTTTTTTAGCAATCAACAAAATTAGTTGCATAAGAAACTACCATCTGTGTCTCAGGTGCATTTAAAACTATTAAATATACCATTTAGAACTTCTTATAGAGAACTAACAAAGTAACCTTCCGTACTTGACAGTGGAGCTTGGTAATCAAACTCATAATAAAGTGCATTACACAAAACGTAAGTGTCAAATCTGAAGTCTCGAAATCGAAGCCGTTCTAGCGATATGAGGTCACAATGGCATCTAACGAACCTGTATTGGATGCATAATGATTCAGTCCTTCCAAAGCCCGAAAATTATTTGACATAGGACTTTCAAACAGTGAGTGAGATACGAGAAGTGTATATGCTGAATTGATTTATGATACTTGGTAACCAGGCATCCAAGGAAATCTGTCCGGGGATGAATTTTAAATCACTGATTGAAAATGGGTTATGTTTTCACGTAATTCGAACTTTCATTGAAAACTGAACAAGAGTTAAAGGGAACATTGTGTTTCACGATAGTGAAACCAGTATTACGTAAGCAACCTCGTTCATCACCAATAACTCAACAGCTGTAGCATGCGGAAGAACTGTATCATGATAGCGTAGATGCAGAAGTGGAATATCGCTGTTAGAGAAACAGTAGTATATTAACAATTAGTAGATGGGGGTCTATTTAAAAAGTTAATTAAAGAGAAGGGTTAGTTTAGAGTTGGTCGGATCTATTACGTAATGTGTAACAACTATTGTATAAAACACATGTTGAAAAATGTTGCTGTGGGCTACAGTTCAGAATTAAGAGTTTAAAGCAGGGTTCTTCAAATGGCACCCTGCCTTTCTTCACGGACCTCCACAGTTTGATGCTATGTCAAGATAAGATAAGATAAAATGAATTGTATGGGCGGTAACAGCTATGTCAAGACTCAAGAGTAATGTTTGAATGTTATATGTACACAGTTCACTAGATGAAATTAAAAATAAAGTGTAATGTGAATTTATGCTAATATAATTTGTTTTTAATATTATTATTTTATTCCATACAATTATACGAAGTAACCATGGATCGCGAAATGCATTTTTATTGCTATATACCATTAATCCCGACCCCAGGAAAAATAATTGAAGAGAACTGGTTTCTAGTATTTTCATTGTTTATAGCTCCAACCGACATACTGTATTAAAATGTGTTTCGTACACAAAATTTAGAGAATTAAGGAACAGCTCCAACGAACTGAACCTTTAAGTTACCCCTACTGTTTCTCCAATTGCAACATTCCAATGCTGTAATGCTATATTTCAATGTTCTTCAAGAAATAGTTGTTGCGTTCTTGTTGATGAACTAAGTTTGTGATGTAATACTGGTTCCAGCTAAATGAGCTATGGTAACTGCAAAACAGGGGGGGCAAAGGTTTGGCATTGAACGTCAAGGGTGACCCAGATGTCTACTAAGGGGCACTATAAATCTTGACAAGTTCACTGCAACAAGATCAGCTCTGCCAAACAAATCCTACTCTCACGTCCACGAAGGCTGCAAAGCCGCGTGCCTCCTGCTCTCACGAACGAGAGAGGGTGAAGGCGAGCTTCTGG
Source organism: Lepisma saccharinum (assembly GCA_022664845.1). Lineage (NCBI taxonomy): Eukaryota > Metazoa > Arthropoda > Insecta > Zygentoma > Lepismatidae > Lepisma > Lepisma saccharinum. The sequence continues at coordinate 25,926 of JAGDQP010021299.1, forward strand.
CGCCTTAAAACCAGAAACTGTAGGCTAAGGGAGTAAACCCCGACAGAAAATCCGAGGTCCTCCAACGCAGCGGGGGTCGGACAGCGGGCTAACAACCTACTTCTGTAAAGCAACCATTGTTACGAAATCCCAAGAAGAGCCTCGGATTGGTAGGATTGATGGTGATCGGACACGGCAACGACTTAAGGATATAACGATAGGAACATGGAATGTAAGAACGCTAAACAAAACGGGCGCACTTCAAAATTTACAGCAAGAGTTATCAAAATATCAAATAGAAGTAGCAGCAATACAGGAAACAAAATGGCATGGGAAAGGTATTATGGACACACAGACACACACCATACTATACAGTGGAAAGGATGCAGGAATACATGAAGAAGGAGTAGCCTTTATAATAGACAAGAAACTTAAGGGTTCCATTATGGGATTTACAGCACACAACGAACGAACAGCAGTACTAAGATTGAAAACAAAATTCTTCAACCTCTCGATTATAAATATCCATGCACCTACAGAAGACAAAGATGAGACAGTCAAAGATGCGTTTTACACAGAACTAGAAGAGATATACGATTCACTGCCCACTAATGACATAAAGATGGTAATAGGAGATGCAAATGCGAAAATAGGAAAGGAAGAACGGTTCTCAGACGTAATAGGAAAACATAGCTTGCACAACGTTAGCAATAATAATGGGCTAAGGGTAATAGATTTTGCACTGAGTAAAAACATGAGGATTAGCTCCACAAGTTTCCCACATAAAGATATTCACAAACAAACTTGGAAATCACCAGACGGGAACACGAACAACCAAATAGATCACGTTATGATTGAAAAAAGGGGAGCATCAAATATAATGGATGTTAGAACCTATAGAGGAGCTAACAGTGATTCAGACCACTACTTGGTTAAAGTTACTTACAGATGCAGATTGGCAGCTCGTAAAGAGGAGGGAAAACAAAGAACTACAAAGTTTGATGTACAAAAACTAAGCCGAACAGAAGTGGTACTAGATTATCAAAACGAAATAACGAAAAAACTCCAGGAGAAGGAAAAGGAAATAGAAGAAGGGAATGTAGAGGGTAAATGGAACTTGATCAAAAACATCATGCTAGAAACATCTATAAGCAAGCTAGGATATGCACCTAAAACAGACAAGATAGAATGGTTTGATGATGAATGTAGAGAACTACTGCGAAAGAAAAACGAAGCCTACCGAGAGTACATTAATAGAAGCACAAGACAGAAAAGAGCAAAATACGTGGAACTGCGAAGAATAGCAGACAAAACATGTAGAAGGAAGAAACGGCAGATGTTAAACGATAAATATAAAAGAATGGAAGAAGAATTCAGTGAGGGCAATGTGCACAAAGCATACAAAGAAGTAAAAGAAATAAGGCAGGGATTTAAACCGAGAACTGACATATGCAAGGATAAAGATGGCAATTTGCTAGGAAGCAAGACAGACATAAAGAGCAGATGGCAGGAATACTTTAGTGAACTACTTAACCCAGAACCAGAAGCAAATGAAGAGGACAATCGAGAAGATAATCTTGATACAGGAAGAACAGAAGAAGATGAAGATGTGCCAACACAAGAGGAGGTAAAAGAGGCCATAAAGAAACTGAGAGCGCGCAAAACGCCAGGCATTGATGGAGTCACATCAGAAATGATCAAAAGTGGAGGCAGTGAACTGATCAAGAACCTACATAAATTAATTATAGAAATATGGAAGAAAGAAGAGATGCCGAAAGATTGGAGAGTCAGCCTAATCTGTCCTATATACAAGAAAGGGGACAAGCAGAACTGCAATAATTACAGAGGAATCTCCCTATTAACAACAGCATACAAAGTATTTACAAACGTATTAAGTAGAAGACTTAAGGAACAGGCCGAAAGAATAGTAGGAGAGTATCAAGCAGGATTTAGAAAGAACAGATCAACAACAGACCAAATATATACCCTCAAAGCCATTCTGGAAAAATGTTGGGAATATAACATAGATGTCTATCAGATATTTGTCGACTTCAGGCAAGCTTATGATAGTATAAACAGACCAGCTCTGCTTAGGGCTATGCAGGAACTAGGAATACCAAGGAAAATGATCAAACTTGTAAGAATGACACTACTGGAAACAACAGCACAGGTCAAGATACAGAATGAACTTACAGATCCGTTCCCAGTAGAACAGGGTCTAAAACAGGGTGATGGACTAGCACCTATTCTTTTTAACCTAGCGTTGGAGTATAAGAAAAATATCTATAGATACCAGATCAACTATCATGTACAAATCTACACAAATACTAGGCTATGCGGATGATCTAAATATTCTAGGACGAACGATCAACTCGGTAACGGAACTGTACAAAGAATTAGACAGAGCAGCGAGCGCGGTAGGGTTAAAGATAAATACAGATAAAACCAAGACAATGGTCCAGACGCGGCAAGGAAATAAATACGGAAGCCACAAGTTAAAGGAAAACCTGGAAATAGAAAATTATAAACTGGAAAACGTGGAGGAATTCACATATTTAGGCACGTTAATAACAGACACAAACGACGAATCCAAAGAAATTCAAAGAAGAATAAATCAGGCCAACAAAGCATACTATAGTCTGCTCCCAGTGATGAAAAATAAGGATGTACACAGGAACACTAAAATAAAATTATACCAATCAATGATAAAACCAGTACTAATGTATGGGTGCGAAGTATGGTCTATCACCCAGAAAGATGAAGAGAGACTTCAGACATTTGAAAGAAAGATTCTAAGAAAAATATACGGACCAGTTATGGACAACGGACAGTGGAGAATTAGACACAACGCAGAGCTGTACAACTTATACCAGAATCCAAACGTCATAACAGATATAAAACTAAGGAGACTGCAGTGGGCTGGACACGTAATCAGGATGAGCGAGGAGAGAATACCAAAGAAGTTATTAACAGGTCGATTATACAAAGATAGACCAAAAGGAAGGCCGAAGAAAAGATGGGAAGACGGAGTGAAGGAAGACTCAGTAAACATGATAGGGGTGCGTAACTGGAGAGAAGGGGCGAAGAACAGGGAAAATTGGAGGCATCTACTTGGGAAGGCCAAGGCCCGATTTGGGCTGTAGCGCCATGGAAGAAGAAGAACTGCAAAACAGTAAGAAATAAAACAAAATGTTTCCTCTAACACTTGTTCAGTTTTCGGTGAAGGTTCGACTTACGTGAAAACATAGCCCACTTTCCATTCAATTATTTAAAATTGATCTCCGGACTGAATTTCCTGGGTGTCACTAGCTACCCAGTATCATAATCAATTCAGCATATACACTTCTTCTACCTCACTTTTTGTTTGAAAGTCCTATGTCAAAGAGTTATAAGCTTTGTAAGGACTGAATCATCATGTATACAATAGAGGTTTGTTAGGTACCTTTGCGAGCTCGATCTCTAGAACGATTTCGAATTCGGGATTAAGATTTGGCATACTTGTATTTTATGTGATGCACATTCATTTAAGCTTGGTATGATTTCCGAATTCCACTGTCATCTACGGAAAGTTCCCTTGTAAGAAAATCAGTTACAACTTATATCAATTGAACTTCGCATAGATTCACATCAGTACAAAAACTCCTTCGCGGTAAAGGGAAGAGTGACGCAAGAATTATACTCACAAAAGAAGTTATATCCATTTTGCAAGTGACTTTCTTTGTGTAACTATGGCGGGACTTTGTAATAAATTATCCTCCCTTCCACTATAATGACACAAAGAAAGTCACTCGTAAAATGGATATCACTTCTTTTGTGAATAGAATTCTTGCGTCACTCTTCCCTTTACCCTGAAGGGTTTTTTGCACTGATATCACCTATTTTGTAAGGATGTCTATTAAAAAACTGCATAGTCTTTATACGAAATGTCGATTTTGAACCCTGGTAGGCTCCATATCTCGAAAACCGTAATTTTAAAAAAATAAGCTTTTATTACGCCAAAGGGCCCCGCAATTGACTCCCAAAATTCCCTGGTACCAAACACTTGGGTCTAAAGCAGAAAGACAGACATAATGACACGCATTTTTCGATCATTTGTGAAAATTCTGTGATTTGGCTAAAAAAAAAAATCATGACTTTTGAACCCCTTCACCGATTTTGACGTGCTATACACCGTTTGAAAGGTACTGAAGCGTAGATTACGATTCGGCAAGTTTCGGCCGCCTACATGGTCTGGGGGTCAGTGCTATCATCAGAAATGTGGAATTTTGATATTATTTTCGAACCGCCTTAGGCCCCCCCAGGGAAGTCATGTGTCTTATGGCAAAGAGGTTTCAAATGAAAGTTCGAGTATCAAAATCGGGCTTATAGTTCGCTAGATCCGAAATTAGCTGTATATATGTGAGTGTCGCTAACAGACTCGTTTGTGAGCGTCACTCGAAGAACTAAAGTTCTTCATGGTACAACTTAGCAGATTAGTAAATACCTAAGAAAGCATTACATTCACTAAGTAATTTGCTAGTCCAGAAATGTAAACATTGTAAGAGATTATTTCTTTTCAAACACTGCAAAATGATGCAGGCAATCAAGTAAGATTTCTTGGCTTTTACATATGATCTATAGCTTTATTAATAATTAGTATAGTATTAATTATTAGTATAAGTGATTTGCAATACTGCTTATACTTTGAGAGACCATCGACACGTATGCTGGCTGTGATTCACATTATTGATCTTTTAACTAAAAAATAAATAAATATAAAACAGTGATGAACAAAATTACTTCAACCAATTATATTCACAATGAAGTACTGAGAGGTAAAGAGAATTCCTGGAAGTAATTTAATTCCATGTAACACTGATCACCCACCACGCGCCGCTCCAGATACCGGCTAGGGAAATGTCCAACAGATATGATGCGTACCGCTGATCTTTCGGGGTGGATCAAAATTAGTATTGCTGCCTTGCAGATAGTAGAGAGAGAACTACAACGATTAGGGAAAAATACCCTTGAACAAAAAAAAGTAAGTGATCGCTGCCATTCTAGTAACAATCGCTAAGACTCCACGCGAGCATTAGAAGCATCTCAAGGTTGTGAACCAACGATATGAAGGTATTTTGAAAAATTGAATTTTTGAAACAGGTTGGCAGCACTGACAACTGGTCCACACGCAATACCCGACCCGGCCTACCCCTACGACCTCACAGTTTACATAATGCACATGTATGAAAAATTTGCTGTAAATTAATGGATATGTGTAAAGAGTAAGATGGTGAAAAGTGCCTTGGAAGGAATCGTGAAAAAAAAAATACTACCATATCGGCATAAAAAATGAATGTACTCCACCAAATTTCAGCTCAAAAGATGCTAACCTAACCTCAAAATAAATTGAAGTGTTCTTTGGTAGTTTAGCGATATCTCGGTGGGATTTGCACCTACGATGACCTTCTGTATTATAATTGAAGATTTTTTCAAGCTATACAGATGGTATTGTTTCATTTATGCTGGCGCCAAATTCAATTTTTTAGAGAAGTTAGAACATTTGAAAATTGAATTTAAAACAATAAGACAACAGTTGGCTCGAAAAAAATATATGTTATGTATCTTTAGTGGTTCTAAAACAATGAATTTCTTTAGATCTTTTAAAATGGTAGAACATAATCAAAAAATAAAGATACGTGACTGGGCTTCTCACGTAACACATGCACTGTAAATACAAGTTCAAAAGCGCCGTTTCCAGGTCGCTTTCGTGGACTACTGGTCAAAACGTAGGTTTCTGGAGTGAAAGGTCCCTGGTTCGAGTCCCGCCCGGCACCAAACTTTGTTTTCTTCTTTCAAAATATATTTTTATATGTTCATATTTATTATTTAATAATTGCTAAGATGTATATAAATAACTGATTGCTAACGAAAGCTAGGATGCATCTGGATGCATACCCAGATCGCATGGGGCGCTCTCATATACAGTCACTTTATAAATTCTTCAATTTGCGCGTACCATGAGTTTCTTTTTAATCATGCATGTA
>JAGDQP010021300.1:1717-31926 GCA_022664845.1 Lepisma saccharinum
CCCCCCCCCCCCCCCCCCCCCCACTTAGTTTTTGCTATATTTCGGAAGTGACGAGGGGACAAACAAAACTTTTTTCGGGACAAACGATTGGGAAAGAAATATTTTGAGTTTTTTGAACTGGGGGGGCTGGTGAAATGGACCTACAAAAAATGGCTACCGCTTCCTTTCCACTTTAAAAGCAATTGATGATTCCATCATATTTATCATAAAACATAATGATACATAGACACAGGGCCTAAAATTCAACGAAATCACAGCTCCACACTGGTAAAAAATTTATATAGTATAGAAAAACTAGTTTAGTCAGCATTTGTTTTGACATATAATCAGTGTTGTGTCCAGTACATCATGTTTACCTGCGACCAAAAAAAAAATTATTATTATTATTATGTAGGAAAATTTTGGCATTCAGAACAAACAAAATTAAAGGCACATTAGGATACATATTTAATTGTATTGTATTAAACCATAACATACAGGAAACAAACCGGTAAGAAAAATAGTCACACTGGAAGAAAAAAGTCACTTTTTCTAACATAAGAATTTCACTGTCATTTTTTCGTGATCATCACGCTGTCTCAGTCTGTTTTCTGCCGAGGCAAATACACCGTTATACCAGGGCTGTTCCATTGACTTCCTACCAACTTCAAAACGCCTTTCCTTTCTGGCCAGCCATTTCATAACAACAGGGGTTGGGCTAAAATATTTCCTGGGATATATTTCCCAGGATAATATTTCCTGGGTTATGATTGGTTGTTGAGAGTCTACGGTGCTTCGGCTAAATTTTTGGCGGTTATTGATGTATGTTATCTCTGGTAGTACATATTTCTATAACGGATTCAAAGGATCGTGTAATTTTTATCTACGAAACAACACATTTCATTATATCGGAAAAGTGTAATGTCCTATTGAAACAACAGATAAACGTGCAGTTAGTTGCATATTTTTAAACTATATGAATGCAACCGAAAACGTTTGAAAACTAAATATAGTTAAAAAGTTCCTTCACCTCAAAATTGGCAATGGTTTTCCCTGCCATCTAGGAGACATCTATACGTATTAACTCTGGCTTAATATCATATACTGGCAGTTATATGGAATTGAGTAACCCATTGGATAATGAATGTATTGAATCAGTAAGACTTAGTTTGACACACTAAACGCGTTTAAATGCATAATCCGAGAAAAGTAAGGTACTCACATTAATACCACTCCACACTTTAAGAATTATAGTTCCACACTCCTTTCCTACAGTTCCACAAAGTGTGGAGTACTCCACTCAATTTTAGGCCCTGCATAGACATACTTCGAAATATTTATTGTTAACAATAAATTAATAACAATACTACACTGCAAATAGTGCCAAATTCCTCCTCACATTGGACTGATTCTATTGTAGATTTCCTGATATTGCTTATATTTGGCGAGAGCACAACAAAGCAACGTACAAGAAGAATTGATATTGTACTTGGGAAGAGTGTTGGTGAATATTCAAAAATTGCAATGATCAAGAAGAGAAAAACATGTTGGAAGGTGAATTTTCTAAATTGCATGAGGCTCTACACCAAAGGTTTGTTCGGATGGTTTGCTCGTTGTTGCACTCTCCGCACTGGAAGTGCAAGTTTGTACAGCACTGTGTTAATTATTTTTACATCACAGTGTCTATTCGTGCAATCTCGTGCAGTTCTAGCCCGATGATGATTATTTCATTCTGCTAGCAAGTAACGTCATATGTAATCCCTTCTCTCACACATACACTGAGAACACAGTACACTCTCAACTGTCTGCACCCACCTACGCTCGCTGCCGAGCAGGGGCAGAAAGTGTTTGCCTTGGGTTGCACTACTTGTACACGTGTCTACCATCCAAACATTTGAAGTTTAACCTTCGCCACCCATTTGAACGCAAAAGTGCGCAGACGTTCAAGCATGCAACCTGCTCGAACAAACTGCTGGATAATAGCAGCAATGGAATTATGGAAGAAGTCACAAATGCAGACACAGTTGTTTTACCACCTATGTTTTCAAACTGGAGAATTTGTATTTGTCAGTTTTGAATCAAAGGACGTCGCTTGCTATTTCTAGCCAGAATATTAACATCGAGGCGAGGGAGATATTGTGACCGCAAGTTTTGTGAAAGGAAGTGCAAAGGTGAAAGTAATTTACATATATTCAGCAATAGGGGACGTATCTTCCTTCCACGTGCAAGATATTGTGAGAACGTTGAAGCCATCTACAGTTTTAAGGCGCGCCTCTTTGATTTGTTCACGTTTACTTTGTTTATTTTTTCTAGTATGTAAGTTCACAAACGTTAATGTACCAAATGCCATAGTGTATGTTTTTACATTATTGAAATTTTGTACTTTTAAACCATCTTTGTAATATTGGAAAAAATATTTAAAATCCCAATAGCCACATCGTTTGAGACTAACCAACGAATTACGTTTCATGTCTCAAGTCACCCCAACTAACGCTCTTGAGACAACGAGTTTAAATTTATACAAAATGTTTCTGACAAATAAATGTTGTTAATAACATATATCGAATCATAAATGTATTTGCACAAATCCATACCAAATACCCTTGGAAAATGAAATATAAAGTGTCTAAACCTGAGCAAACATTCAAAATCTGTCTCAAGTCACCCCGTTTCGCGGTATTTCAATACAACCTTTGATAACATAGGGTGGTACTTTGTCAGGACCAAAAAATGATCGAGGTTTCAGTTTATAGCTTTTTCAATGCTCAACAGAGACGTGTTCCAGAGATAATTGGTCTAAGATTTCTGAACTACTGTGTTGCGTTAGAGTATCAAGATTATATTTTGACACGTTGTGTGCCACTTGTAAGTTTTTCATGAATGAATAGGCAATAGCTGTTTCATCACTTAAGGACCTTCCCTCGTAATTAAGTATGTTGCATTCCGACTTCCTTCTTTTATTTTTTACATAGCTATATTCAAAAGCTTTTGGGATCTGTTAGAATGTTAGTCTCGCAATTACGCAGATATAAAAGCATTAGATATTGTTTTACTAAAGAAGGCCTCGCTTCAATGCACTTAAACGGCTACAACTGTATAACTTAGAGCGTCCGAGATTCAAACCAACACGGTGGTGTATGCATCTTCACACAATCCAGTTTAATCGCCAAAGAAATGTCCACCAAAAATTTACCGTTAAATATCACATTGAACTAGCGGCCGTACACTTAATCAAATTCGATATTTACGTAGTTTGCTTTTATAGGCCTCCATCGAACAATATGATATTTTTTTTTAATAAACTTGAAACCTTATTAGACCCCATCGGTAGATCTCAAAAGACAATTCTCCTTTGCGGTGACATAAATATTGACAGGTTGGCCCCTTCAGAGGATAAACACAATCTAGAGACATTACTTAACAACTTTGGACTAAATCCTATAATAAATACTCCAACGCGTAATAAATCCTGCCTGGATCAAATTATCATCCCTAATTCACTTGAATACGTATCTGTGCAAGTATTCAATCCAGGATTCTCAGACCATGATACTCAGTTACTTAAACTAACCCCTCAGACAAACAAATGACCTTTAGAAATGAGATCCTACACAAAAAAGATAAGAAACTTTTCCGAAGGAAACGGTAAATAATTTTGTCATTTATTAAGCAAGGAGACATGGGAAGAATTGGACCAGAATACTAATCTGGAGGTAAATTTCGATATTTTCATATCAGTATTTACATACTGTTTCCAAGTTGCTTTCCCTGTTATTACAGAGAAAATCAGGTGTACTAATAATTCTAAATGGATCACTAAAGGCATTCAAATTTCTAAGCAAACAGTATTCTGCAGTTCTAGATTACTGCAGAATACTTAAAACAAACACGTCGCTAAAATTTCGTAAACATGTAAAAGCTTATAGAAATACGTATAGGAAAGTGATAAAAGCAGCCAAATTAAAGCACAATTCAAACTTAATATTACATTCAAAAATAAAGCGAGTACGATATGGAAAATTATCAATTCTAATTTAAAGAAAAGCACAACTTTTGAAATCGAGCACCTAAATATAGAAGGAACTCTTATAGAAGACCCTAAAATCATAGCTGAGAAATTCAACAATTTTGGTGTAAATAGTCCCCCTATCAATGACGCTCAAACACATTACTCCTTCTCAATCACAACGCAGTATAATTCTACTCTTTTCCTTGAGCCTACTACGCCAGCAGAAGTAGAATGTGTTTTCAACAGTCTCGCTAACTCCAGTGCAACAGGTGTTGACGACATCCCAACTACTATCGTAAAACAGTGTTCTCATTTACTTAGATATCCTCTTTGCTTCCTCATTAATGAGTCTTTTCTAACGGGTATCTTTCCGTTCCCCGTAAAATTGGCCCGTTATTCCTATTCATAAAAAGGTCACATTTGCGATATGAAAAACTATCGTCCTATATCTATACTTCCTGTTTTCTCTAAGATTTTTGAACATGCTATGCTTCGAAGATTAAGTAAATACCTTCTTTCCAAAAATATTATATCTAGTTCCCAACACGGGTTTATAAAAGATAGACCAATAGAGACTGTCCTTTTCTCTTACTTAGCTAGTGTCGCCAATGCTCTCAATACTAAAAATATTGTATTAAGTATGTTTATTGATTTATCTAAGGCATTTGATAATGTAGAACACACTATCCTTCTAGATAAGCTACAGTCTTATGGCATTAGAGGAAATGCACATGACTGTCTTCGTACCTATCTAAGGAATAGGCATTTAAGTGTTCAAGTGAAGAAAACTGTAGATAACGAACTCCACACATACTCATCAACAAATGTATTAGTAACAAAAGGCATTCCTCAAGGGTCGATTCTCGGACTTCTTCTGTTTGCTATTTATGTAAACGATCTGCCTAATTACATTCTCCCTATCAAGAGTGTCTTGTACGCAGATGATATAAATGTAATCATAACAAGACAGTCAACAGAAGAGGCGCAAATAAACCTTACAAGTGCAGCAAATGAAATTAAAAAAATGGTTAACATTAAACAAACTGACCCTGAACACGGACAAGACATCGATTGTAAACTTCCATTTTCCAGGCCGGCCTAAATTGTTTACCCAGGTCGCTATTGATCGACTTCACTAAACTGCTCACATACCACTAAACTATTAGGTGTGACAATAAATGATACTCTAACGTGGGACGATCATATAACAAGTCTGAACAGTAAATTGTCCTCTCCTTGTTATGCCCTTTATAGGTTAAAAAGTACTGTGACAACCCAAACATTATTAACAATATATTATTCAAAATTCTACTCCTTGACTAAATGTGGGGATACTCTAGTAAGTGCTTAAGTACAATTCGACTACAGAAGAGAGCGCTAAGGATTATTTATGGATTAAAAAGAAATGCAACCTGTAAACAAATTTTCGAATTTCCAAACATCCTCACATTACCAAGCATATCCATATGTAGGGCAGTATTGTTCGTTGCACAGAATAAAGAATTATTTATTCAAACCAAGAATGTTCACACACATTACACCCGTCAAACCAATAATATATTCATTGTCTCTCAAAATTATGCTGGCTTCCACAAATCTACATATGTAAATTGTATTAAACTCTATAATAAGCTACCTATAAATATTAAATGTATATCAAACCTTAATATATTTCAATCTGAACTTTGTACGTATCCTTAAGAGCAAATGTTACTACTGTGTAGAGGATTTCTTAAATGATATGTAGAAATTGTACGTATTGACGCATGTTATGCTTACTCGAGGCACAGCTCAGCATTGTAAGTTTATGCAGAATAAATAAATTATGAATTATGACAGTTAAGCTATCAGATACATTATCCCAATTTGCTGATGCAATGTCGCGATATAATTGCTCGTAATTGGCTTTGGAAAAGTTGTAATCTATTGTTTGTTGTTTAATTGTATTTTTGACTTGCTTGGTGTATAGAAGTTCAGCTAATAATGCAGAATGATGAACATCTTCAGGAACGATCGAGTCATGTTCATGTGTTACAATAATACTGTGAAAGTAAGTACTAAATCTAAAGCTTTGCCATATTTGTTTCTAACGTTGTTGAAATATTTTAAACTGTAAAAATTCATCAAGTTATATAATTCATGACAGACTGTTATTGAACTAAGAAAATCGAAATCAGTTCCTGTCACTTCTGAAATATTATAATCGTCTATTAGGAGAATACTGCTTTCTAGTCGTAATACACTAGATACATAAGCACAATAATCTTGATACACTGATAAAGGAGAAGCAGGCAAGATATAAACAACACAAACATACAATTAACATCATTTACAAAACCTTTGGCTAGGACACAATCTGTACCAGGAATATCAGGGGAGGAAATTCTCTGTTCTCGATTTTTTTAGTTACAGCCAACAGAACCCCACCACCAGCTTTCTTACCAGAAGCAGATAGATTTCTATAAGTTCCTATTACAATATACTTTGAATCAAAAAGTTCACAGTCAAGACGACTGTCAGTGAGCCAAGTCTTAAATAATGCAAATACATGATAGTTGTTTAAAATGTTTTCGTAGAATGTTTTTAATTTTGTACGAAGGCCACGTATATTCTGTATGTACCAAGAAGGCAAATGGACGGAGAATTTTGTCGCGGATAGTTAGATCCCAGATGGGGGATGGTCGGCGTGCAGCCACAAGTACTTTCGTCTTTGATACCATTTTATTTGATTATCATCTGCTTCAATCTTCAGTTTTCATACAACTTCCAACACGTGCGTCGTTTACTGCCTCAGCAACACAATCGATGCAATCGTACAAACGTAGCTTTGCAACTCCAATTCTGGGACAGGTAAAAAGGAACAAACACTTTCATAAGTAATTTCCGACCATTGCAGTTGTACTGCTATCAACCCAACACGAAAAAATCCCTAACTAGTTACTTATTTTTGAACTTTTTGTCAGCTTTCCTGGAATTGGACGCACTGTGGAACGTCTAGTGATTCACAATATTAGAAGAAACCCTAGATTGAGTGTACCAAAACTACATACTGTAATAGAAGAAACAACATGGAAATTTATGTCCAACGAGACCATCAGGCACGTTTTGCACAAATATGGATTTTTTGGCAGGATTGCATGAAAAGGCGATTCATCAACAGGAATAACCTTATCGACTGAATCAGATTTCCAGAAAAGCATTTAAGTAAGGATCAGGAGTTTTGGGACAATGTTATCTCATTAGATGAAACCAAAATAAACCTACATGGTCATGCACTAATATTGTAATATTGTTACTGCCTGGAAATTTCTCAGAACGCTGCCATGTTCTGTCGCAATTTTTTGTAGAAACATTTTTCGTGGCCCCTCTCTAATGACATGGAAACACTTCCGGTACGGCACAGCAGTCTTTGAGTTAACAGCTCTTTTCGTAAACAGCACTTTTGCGTACGCCCACCGCTAACCGGAGGCTGGGCCTTCCCCGCGACTGACGCCGCCCAGCTCCCTTCGAGCGCACCGTGCCTTCCTTGCAACCGTGCTAAGTACAATATTTAATTGGCCGTAGCTACATCCACATCCGACGTGCACGGTATATAGCGCTTATGTACACGTCAAGAGGAAATGACGTCACAATTTTCGTAAACTGCACTTTTAAGTAAACAACACTTTTGCGTATTCCCACCGATAACCGGGGTTGCGACCCACCGCACCGTGCCACCCTTGCACACCTCGCTTCGCTCGGTATGCATCTTGCCATGGGGCCCGATTTAATATTGTAGTTTGCAGAAGTACTATAGCAAGGCAATGCAATTCCATTGACTAAAAGTTGCTAAGTGTTTGCTTTGCGACTTGAGATGGAATTAAATATAGCACTTATCACGACTTCGCAAAGAGAAATTTGCGTATCCTTAGGCAAACTCAATGCAAACATCACGAATGGTTTAGCCAATATGGAACTTTGTTACAAACGTTCCATACAGAGTGGCAACCAATCAGCCGCGCTCACATGGTGTAAATAAAAACAAGAGGCATGGAGACGTGTAAGATGTTTGCAATTTGTTATTACAATAAAGCTGGTGTTACGTGGCATCATAATAAAGATTCACCGCGTTTTAATGCCTATTATTGTAAATATGATTAATAATGTGAAGGTGACCAACGTTTAGAAACTTCTGTGAATCGTTTTATCTGTAACAATGAGACGATGTTACATGAGAGTACTTTTAGGGTTAGCTAAAGGTATAGGTGATTATTTACTTTTTAGCCGAATGGAATATTAGGTTAGCGTAGGTTATTATGTGGGCTAAAGGAATATCTAAAGTCTATCGATGAAGTGATATTAGGGATATCCCTGTCTATCCCTGTTAGGTAGCTCTGGTAGCTCTAGCCACCAGAGCCACCTAATGGCAGGGTTCAAAATCGGGTGCTCCTTAGCGGAAAAGAAAATAGGTAGACGATATAACTCTATGTTATTAAATTTAGTCTATGGTCATATGTCCATGCATTTATTTAAAAATTTGAGAAATCGATTTTCAAAGCAAAATGTTAGGATCGTGCTCAGACGAAAGTTATATAATTATGCCGAAAGTTGTCCGTTTTGTGCATAGGCTTTCTCATTATGCAGCAACAAAGAAAAAAAAAACATTTTAATTTTATTGATCAGGATTAATTTCGGAAGTATTTTATTTTATAGCTACTTCTGGTAACCACTCTTATTTAGTTATTTTAAAATTTCTATGATGGGTACAAATCTTTGTAAAATGTGTGTGCATATACCCTGGATTTGTGAAAAAAGTAAGTAACCCTTATCTCTACCTTATTTTTGCCATTTATATGAATTCCACAACTATGCAAGTAACTTTTGGAACACGTTCCTAGGATTACTGCATTTATTACAACAGAAGTAAATCTTCAAGGTTGCGATTATATACAAGTTGTCAAAGAGCAGTGTCTAAGATATCATAAAAAATAAATAACTCGAATAGGCGTCTTTGAAAGAACTCCAAATTTGAAGGTACACGTGTAACAGAATTTTTTTATTTGTATTTGAGAGGTTTAAAAGAAGGTTAAATTCTGTGAAATATACAAACAAACAAGATCGTAACAGCAAGTACATTAACAGCGTAATTACGATCAGCATAATTAGTATAAACGTGAAGGTACGCGCATAGCCTGTAAAATCATTACGGGCGTAACAATCTAAACCGCCGAAGTAACTACATGAAGCACAGCTAAATAAAGTAGAAGAAGTATAAACACCAAAATTTTTAGAAGTTCTTGTAAGTAGCAAAGTCTTGGAAATTGAAGTGAAATTAAGTAAGGAAATTGTTATTATTAAACAGCGGACCTGAAAATGAAGACACAAACACACACACTGTTCGTAGTATGATAGATACCGGAGGGCACTTTTGATGTAAAGCTTCTTTCTTTCCTTCTTCACATGTCTCAATGCGGGTATGAGTCGTTTTCTCTTATTGATATTAGTCCATGGAAAATATGACTTGTGTACAATTGCACGATCACTATTCCTTCGCCTTTCAAACTTTTTCTTGAAATGTCTCACACGAAGAAACATCATCTCGACACGTTTCTTCTGAATTTTCTTCATCTTTCCTCGTATGAAGTTCTTCGTCAGTTTTGTTAGCTGTTTCACCTTCGAAACTTGTGCTCGGGTGAGATGCGTTGATAAAGTAGACTTCCGGAAACTTGAGAGCTGCTGAAAAATATGTAACAATTGTGATATTTCCATGAGGCAGTATGCAATGGATATCGTCTATCTTCATTGGGAAATTTGGCACCTGTTCTCACAAAAGATCAAGATGAAGCGTCCTCCTTGTTGCCTGTATTTTATGAGGAGACGTGTACTCGTAATTTCATAGAGTGTCTTTGGAAATGTTTCCGCATCTTATACGTCACAATTTCCTGTGATTTCACAGCAGACCACACACTGCTTTTGGCCTGGCCATCTGAAACATCAACAAAACCTTTTCCGTGAGCTGTTCCTGAAAAATATCATGGAACATCAATTTCAAACTTTATGTTAAAAATTGCAGTTATCTACTAGTTCATCATATATTATGATACTTTTACATTTTGTACTAAGTTTTCTGTTTCATTCCCAACTAAAATGATCAGTGTCTTCTGTGTGGAATCGCCTGGCACTTGAAGAATCTTCAGATGTCCGTTCTGTCATTTGTGATGCATGTGAAGTTAGTTGCTTCTTGTACTCGAGCTTGCTTGTCAAATTATTTCTTGTTTTAAAATTGTGTTGAATTTGTTTTTGAAAAACTTTTTCTTTGCAGGTTGAGTCTTCATTTAGGTGAGGATTTGATCAACAATTTACACATTTTCTTAAAACTGAGCATGGTTGGGAGTGAAACTTAAATGCACATGTACCACACGTTTTTTATAATTAAATAAAAATCTCAATAAAGAACAACGTTTCCTTGGTTGTTCATAAACCGACAAAACACAATTACAGGCGATTATTGCTTTCACGGTCAATAATACAGCTTGGATTTCCTTTACGTAATGAGTAACAGATCTTGCTTGTTTACTGGTGTTACGAGAGTTGCATAACCATCAGGATGATGAAGCGGATCCTTTCACCAGAATAATAAAGCTGTTACATAATGTTGACGGATTTGTGATGAATACATTATTTTTTATTTGTAACCAAGGGGTTATTGTAATAGACGATCTGGAGCGTTATAATCACTGTTTCTTCATAATTTTCTAGCATTATTATGATTGCTTTATATTGTTGCAGAGTTTTCTGTTACTCTTTATTTCCTTGCAATACATGGTATATAGAGTTTCGTTCTATAGCATATGTTTTACGTTTTAATAATTAATTATTTCTGCTGTCAAATGATGACCTGTCTCTAATTTCTCGTATTTTTGTTCTTTTGAAGTGACTCTTAATAATTATATTCACAAGTATGTAATTAGTCAGTACAACGTATTTCTATCAGGTGTCCTACGTGGATCAGTTGGTAGATGTTCTACGTGATTTGTAATCAAGGGGTCCCGGGTTCCAGTCCAGGTGGAGGACAATTTCTCTCAGGTGCAAACCGAGTAATGGTTCGGATTCCACTTTAAGCTGTAGCTATAGATTGCGTCCTTCATAACCCCGCTCCTGCATAAGGACATTAAGGAGAAAAAAATATTTCTAACCACATGTAATATAAATAGATAAAGCAAAGTATTTAATAAAATAAAGCTGTTTTAAACCCAATAAACCTGTTTTTTTATGTATAAAAAAACATGGCTTTTGCCAACTCTGCATTAATCCATTATGTACTGGAGCAGGTCGTAGAGGTATTCCGGGTTGCCCAGTTAGCAGTGTTGCCAGCTTAATTAAAATTCTTTTTTTTCTAATTGCTTCCAAACAGTTACGACGATTTCGCACCACCGAACTTAGCATAAACATTGTTCGACACAATACAAATATACTACGGATGTCTCCGTCCCCAAATACCCAGTTGTCAGTGTTGCCAGTGTATTTTGAAATTCAAATTTTCAAATGACCAATACTCTTACGTGCTGATAGCTATTACTATACTTTGAGGAAGCGCGGGACTCAGTTAGTACAATGTAAATCAATGTTTTATTAGTAATCTTGATATGAAGCATGAGCTTTGAAGAGTAGTAATTAGGATATCTACGTGCTCTAAGCAACGGGGTTAATTTATGCTGTTGTTGGGAATTGAATTTGTCCATTCCTTGGCCAGTTGGGAAGTTGCCATTACTTCAGCTTTTGATCAAAATTAAATATTTTCTTTCGAACGTATTTTCGTGTGGAAATTATGAAAATATGGACTCTTACAAATCCAACTATGTACAGATTTCTGGGAACCGAGTGATTCCATTACTTACCACCAGTTTTACTTTAGCGCGGAATCTATTTTTTTTTTTTTTCCTAGTTCTTGTCTTATTTGGATTTAAGTATGTACTTCTGGAAGTTAATCACCATTTTCTAAAAACGCGAAATATGGTACTTGTTGAACGGTATAGTGCGAAGTTCTGAAATAGAAGAGCGAAATTTTCTATTTTAAAAAGCGAAATACGCAAGACTCGAATTCTGGTCAAATGCCAATATCCGCTTAGTTTATATAAGGAGAATTTTAGTACGGTTCAAGATGTGAATATACGCCATCTTTCGAGAGTAGATTCGTAGGCAGCAAATATCTTTACTACAGCAGGATGGCAAATGTCAAAATGCTAAGTGCTCTTGTTGAATGTATTTTGGTTATTTCTTTCGATTTCCTAATCAGCTAATAATACCCATTTCTTTCTTTTCCTTCAACTACAAAAAAAAAAAAAAAAAAAAAAAAATAAGACCTATAAACTCACGTGAGGCTTCCTGCGCGTCCTGAAAAGTCTGGAATTTTAGAAACTATCTTCTAAATGTTATCTTGGCTTTCTTTCAGGCTTCAACAACAAGGCTGTGAAGCCTTATTCAACTCGGGAACTACTACGGCTAGGAAGGTGGTTGAGGTGTTGTTGGAAAGGTCTCGGCAAGACGAGTTAAAACCTGTATCATCCACCCAGATCGCAGAGGTGGGGTGAATTTTAACTTCGGAACTACCAGGGAGGTAGTTGATGTGCTGTTGGAAAGGTCTCGGCTAAATTTCTCCAACGGAATATTGATCATGTATATAAGATGCTCGCTTCTGAAGCCTCGCGGTAGCTTATATGCACACTGGGCTTCGCCTCATTTGTTTTATACAGTGTAACATCTCATTACGTCTCTTGTAATGCTTTGCCCTTTATATTAATCCTATATTTCTTCCATAGTTGGTTGAAAAACAAACTATTCATAATGGGTTGTATTTTCAAGCATCAAGATTTCTTGCAATCTAGTGATATTATTGTTCTTGTATATATTTTGCTGTGGTGATGATACGTATGTTCTAAAGAAATTGTAGAATAGTGTTGAAAAGTTCTAAAAATATTCTAAAAAATTAGTATTAGCTTAGAAAGCCTGAATCAGGTCTTTCGACTTTCGTTAAGATGTGTTTTCAGTTGACTGTTTGTTCTTCATGAATTTTAATTTTTCTCTTATCGCTGAGAATCTGTGTGTACTTCCCAAGTTCTGATCGAAATTCAACAATATTAGCTAGCGAACCACTAATAGATAAGCTATGTATCACCCTGGTGCACAAGAAGACTGAACAACTCAAAGTGTGTATCTTGTCCTTATGTATAATTAACCTCCGTTGTTTTTGTGAAAAGAACCATTTCTTTTCGTTTCGAATCCAAGTTGATTCTTCCTTACGAATAACACGTAAAACATAATACGAAAAAGAAGACATAAATAGAGTGAGCAGAAGAAGACATGTATGTAACTGCTTGAGATCTTGAAGCGATTAGAAATATACGTACTTAATTGTCATGTTCTGTATATATTATTTTCGTGTTTTTATATTTTACATATCGCACGTTTGCAAGTGGTGTCGCAATTCATTTTTTTTTTTTTAATTTCGTTGTTTTGGCTCAAAAGCATTACAGAACAATCATTCTCCTTCTTTGACAAAAATGCCACACGTCTATCTCTATTCTCTATCGGTAGATAGCATAAATGTCGGACAGAGCTCCTTATTTAAGACGTCACTTCTTTACCTCCTCTTGTAAAATTGTACTTTTTTTTTTTAACTTATGACACTTTTGTAGCAAACGTACGATATAGATTCTGAAGTATAGTCCAGATGGATTCGGAACTTCCAAGCCTATTGTGATTGATATTTTCACAAAGGCAACAAGACTATTTATAGTATAAGGTAGATAGAAATTGGTAGTTAGTTATACACATGAGAGAGTTAACTATTCAGAGTTTGCCAAAGTGGGCCCAACCCAAAAAGACCTGCGGGTCTGTCGTGCTGGGCCCACTTGAAAATCCTCACTTAAAAACCCGGTGGGTTTTTCGTTAACTTTTATTGTTTTTAAATGATTTCTGAAATGAAGGCACGTCAAAGAAGTGAATAGTAATAAAATTTATTGCATTTTAAATTGTTACACATTACGACTGTCATTATAACTCTAGAATAATATCGCTGTGTAATACCTACAGCAGCCCTGTGCAATTTTCTTAGTCTGACTACAAACACGAAACCTAGGTTACATGATAGCATAGCTTCTGATGAAATATCTGCTTCTCTTACACACACGCACACACACACAAAAAAAAAACCTTATGTAATAAATAAATATTTTGCTGTAGTGTAAATGTTAGAAAAAAAAATATTTTCTCATTTAGATGTAATTATTTATCATTACAGGAAACTAATTATGCTATGATGCCCTGGCAATCGTCATCAATGTCCTGTGCCCTTCTGTGTGTAATTGTTCTGCTGGCAAATGGTGCAGCATGTGAAGATAATTATACAAGGTATAAGGATACAAGCTCCTAGAACAGGGATAAATAACAATGAAAGTATTATTACTTTTAAGTTTACATGTGTATGGGCTATATTGGCATCTATTCTCTAACTCAAAAAATAAAGTAGATATTTTTATTATTTTTTTAAATAACCCCAAGACAGAAGCTCATTACCCATTTGTACTAATCACGTTTTTAAATTTCTTTTTTGTAAGCATCCATTGTAAACCTTCCAAGAAACGAGTGCACAAATTAAAATTAATCCACGATATGATTAAATTTTTACTACTGGGTATGACATATTCGTGGAATTGCTCTAACAGTAACTCAAGACATTTTACGTGCGTACTTATTTGCATGACTCACTAACTCTATGACTTAAGGAATTCGCAAGTGCATCGCCGCAGTAACGAACGTTCGTCAGAGGATTCTATCCTGAGCAAGATCAAGTCAATTTTCATCACAAATACCTACTTCTCGAAGATCCTTTCTACTATTATCCTCCCAACGTCGTCTTGGTCTTCCTAACGGTTTCTTTTCCCCAGGCTTACCAACCACGATGGAATATAAGCGTTTCCCCCCACCCCTTCCACCCGAGCTACATGACCTGTCCACCTTAGTCGTCGTGATTTCATTATTCTTACAACATATGGTGAATCGTAGTCCGTGGAGTTCTTCATTATGCATTCTCCATGTATGTTCTTCATTATGTATAATTAAATGATACACATTATACAAGGCGTTTTCTCTGGAGAAAAATAAGTTTCACACAGTTTGATACACTTAAATGCCCATACAATGATAAATTCTTCTTTCGACCTTGCCTCCTATGTTCATGTTCATTATTGGATAATAGTAAAAATGTTGTCTGGAGCTCTCATCTGTTTGATAAACTCGTGATTACGCAATCATATTTGATACACATTACTGCCCTGAGATTCCACATGTGTTCCATTGCAGCCAATTGCTCGTTATAAACAGAGCAGCGTTACAGTAACACTATTTTCGTTTTCCAAAGCCAGCCACAATGAGCGCCTTTGGCAAGCGTGATATCCCTCCCAGTTGCAGTTAATACATAATTAGCTCTTGTAGTATCAAAGTGTTCATTATCCCACGATGAAAAGAAATAAATATTGTTAGATATGGACAAGCGAAACAATCAGCAGACCCAACATGTCTAATCAGGGAAGCCAGTAAAATTAGTACAATACCTATGGATGATGTTATATCTCATGGTTAAGTATTAATGTGTTTCGTTCTTAGGTGAATTAGTTTTCTTAATTCTTTCTAGGCGCCTGGTTTTGTAGTCCCAAGTAATTTGACATACTGTCTTCAGCATTTATTTCATATATGTGTACAGTGTGTTCTAAAACATGGAAATTGAATTAATTTATGGCCTTTAGGCTATTATGGCTAAGGTTATTTTAGAACATCGGCTACCAACATTGAGGGTAGGAAGTTCTCATGAAAGCGAGTGAAAAAGCAAACACGCCGAGAAACATTTTTATGTTAGAAAAAATCGACCTTGATTAAAAAAAAAAATCCATTTTCGGTCAAGATTATGGAATAACTAGTTGTTTTTTTTTTTCATATGAAAAAATCGTTCCATTTTTTCTTCCTTTTTTTAATGTGTGTGTGCGCGCTTGTGTACCAACTCGTGATATTTTTATTTCTTCTACGTATCTATTTTTTTTTATAAAAGCTGGACTATGAAATTCGAAACTGAATATTTTAGCTCACAAATCTAAATTAAAATAACTTCAATACTGGAAGCAAATTACAAATTTTTAATTATATTTTACTCTTTAAGAAATCTTTCTAGTTTGACTTTAACGTGACTCTCCATACATCACTTATGAACAACAAAATGAAGTTTCGAGTAAGTACTTGATACTGTTTCCGAAATCGACTGGATCAAAAAAAAAAACGGCTTTTGAATTAACTCTAGACTAAGAACGCACTCTCTTCCAGCAATAAACTTCAGTAATTGGTCCGAAAACTGTGGATTCGTAAAAATGTGCCTGTATTGTAAGGCTCTGAACACTTCCTAAATTTTAGACACTTTAGAACAAGCAACGTTCATTTTAGATGTAGGTAACGCATTATCCAACTTTCTTTTCTGTGGGTTTCCCCCTTTTATATTTCTAAAGGTTTTCGTAGACGTTCAATCTCCCAGATGACGTAAGTGGGTATTACTTAACGAATGTACGGCTTATTGAAGGATTGGAGATTATACCACACCACGAACGTAATGTACGTACGAAGTTTGAAATTTCCGTCTCCTGCATAATAATGCAGTTCCTTAATCCTAAAATACATAGATCTTAATTCACTCTAGAAAAGAATGTGAATTTGTCGTAGTTTTAAACGGAGTAAAATTCCTAACCAACAAACCTAAAATAATCAACGAACTCAAACCAACTTCTGTCTTATGCCAAATATAAAATGGAGGATCGTACCTAAAAGTTCCAGATAATGAAGTACTTGTACCAACTAGGGGCCAAAATAACAGAACCTACTATTCGTACCTAATATACTTTAAGTATGATTATCAATGGCACCAACAACAAATATTGAAACTAACACAGTCCCATAATTCTCGCATTCGCTCATCTATTTTTTAGCACTGCCAAAAGTTCTGAAAACCTGTGCTAAGATCAGTGAATTTTAACATCATATTCTTGAATAATAATAGTTATTTCAAACACATATGACAAAATACATGTTTTTTTACCGTATTTCGATGATATTGGTCAAATATCACTGAAGCACTTTCGAATATCCAAGAATCAGTATAAACTGAAGGTAAAAAGGTACAGGAAGAAATGTCAAGTGAAACACAACTTCAGATCAAATAGACTTTTTTTTTACTTATCTCTGTTCACATACAGTTTCGACAAATCTATACAGAGAAATATAATAATACTGGAGCATGTAAGACTCACAAGTCCTATTACTGATGCTAGAGTTCTTTTACATTACTTTTTTTTTTGTCCTTTTGCAGTTAAGGGATATAAATTTAGTATTCCTATTCAAAAGGAAATACCTATGAAGATGTACAGTTATTGTAGATAAAAACTTTAAATTGTATACCTGGACATACATTCAAGGATTATGTACTACAAACTTATTACGCAAGTACTTCTGCAATTTAAGTTTCTTATAATGTGTCTCAACGAAAGTCTTCTATTCAGAAACTTGATGTGGTCCAACCTAATACGGAGAGAATTTTGTTCTAAAACCAACACTACATCATCTACGAATTAATGAGGAAGATCTTTCTGCGGTGTTGAGAACTGGCACAAAAGCTAACTTGAGAACGTTGTTCAATGTCGAATTCATTAAATAACCTTTTTCTAACTTTACTTTTACCAATATATTAATAAACAGATGGTTCATTTAAATATTAACTGGGTATAATATTAAGTGCCTTTTTTTGAGCATACAACTCACTCTGTTAAGTATCTCTTCAAAGAAGCGAAAGATGTTTTGTATTAAATTCCAAGTTGTTTTCATGCCAAATCCAATATCAGCAATTCCACCTCCAACCTAGGGGTTTTTGAATCAGATTCGAACTATCGAATTCTGAAATCTGACAATATTCATTTTTTTTTTTAGAATATAACTGTTCAGCATACAGAGATACCAATATTGCGGGGATACAAGATTATAACATTCTGCAGTCATCGAACTTCTAAACTAAATTTCTACCTACAGCTAGAGACCAAATAAATGTTTAAAAAAAAAACTTAAAATAATCCTTACAGCTACTAAACAAACAACAAATTGAAGACTTCCGCATAATAAAATTCACTCTGATTTCTGAGAATAAGAAAGAGAAAAAGTATGTTAATACCAAAACGAAAGCGCAAATGCGCTACGCTCTCTCTATCGACAAAATCTTAATTATGATTGGACAACAGTGTATTAAGTAACATAACAACGCTTCAATTTGTAGCAAAATGACCAACACCGTATAAATTCTGCGTCCTCAATCAGCTTATATGCCAATTTTCAAAAGATGGTACCTTCTAAGGAAACCTCTTGGTTCTACTTTTCCTTCTAATATCAGCCACTACCACTACACATACACACATTTAAAATCTTTGAATACCTACGACATACATTTCCAAAGTAATCTGAATATTTCTTACTGAAGAGATCATAACCACTCAGTGTGGAAATACTTTAAGTACATAAAGAGAATAATACACAATTAATAAATTATACTATAACGTGTGGTGAAACGGAGGTACAGCTCAAATATAGATATCAACGAGTTTCCATCATATCCAACTGCATCCTCGACATTAGAGTACGAATAAACCTACAATAGCAGTACTTTGTAAATTATATACAGTGAACAACAAGATAGTTATGTTTCATGAATGGTGCGAAACTTCTATCTTGATCAGCCCGGTTGGTTAAGTGTGCGTGGCCCCCAGCTTCAGTGACCGAACTGTCGGAGCTCACTTGAACAAATGTTGTAAGTGCCATCCTTAAAAGTTCATAAATTCGTTTAGGATGTTATGAAGAGTTTAAACAAACAAATTTCTATCCTTGACTGATACCTTTAACTGTGGTTGAGGTATTACTGTTCACGATTTACATCTATTACATATAAATATACTGTTCACTGTATTGTATAAATTTATTGCTATTTTGAAATACCGGTAAATAATTCGTTTCGCAAGGAGGTCTTTTGGAATCTATAAATATGTATCAGAATATATGATCTTTACACTTGTAGAAAGAAATATGCTAAACCAATTCTGCGGTACAAAAAGTCGGTGAAAAGCAATCATCATTCGAGTGATTTTGAATGTGTGGTAAATTGCTTCAAATCGTTAAATGAACAATATATAAGCATAGGCAAAGGGTACTTGTAAATATATGAAGATTAAACTCCGCACGTTCAAAACATTCAGTCGTAGTTTAGAGAGAACGCTAATTATGGAAATTAAGACAAAATAGAAAGCTGTCAAAAAAAAACCCTTAAACAAACCATCCCACAGAATTTACGAGATCTAACAGCGTCGAAGAAGGTATTAGTCACTTTTCGTGCATACTGCATTTAAACAGCTAACACTGTTCACTGAATACATTTGGAAGCTATTAGTGGCAATCGCTGACAGAAGTGCTATGTCAGTTCTTCCACGGTGCCTTCAATAGATGCATATAAACAATGTCTATAGCATTTTTCCTACGATCAAGACTGGCTATAGTATTAAAGTAGGTTACTCAATTTAAAAAAAAAAAATTAAATCATATCTTCTTAGAGGCTGGATTAAAATATATATTAAAAGCACTATTATTCACTGGAACTACTAAGTAATTCCCCGAACAAACCATTTCATTTTATACTCTCAAAATACTGAAAAACCAACAAATACCCTGAATGCAAATGCAAAATACAATAATAATTGATACAAGGAAAAAATGCACACCAAACTAGCACAATTGAATGCAGTTTGTAGTGTTCTAAATATGAAAATAGAGTCCGACAATTTGGTCAAATACTACGAAAACATCTAGTTTCCACAATCGACATATGAACACATCACATCAACAAACTGAAAACAATCTGACTAGATCGATGTAACTACCACGTCTGTCAGACATACAACCGCCAATGTAAAACGCGTATCAAATCATGTTCCAATGACAAGGTGAGCAACATTGCTCGTTCATAACTTAAGGAACTTCAATGGTATTCGTCTTGATAATATCAAAACCTAATTCTTTATAGTCACAATGGCGTCGTTAATACGGCAGAGAAAAGATTTGAGTGAGAAAATGGAATTTAAATCAGCTGGTCTCATACTCAAAACAGGGCTGGTCATCTCAACAGTTGGAAAGGACAAACAGATACTGATATTTTACACAGTGTTACAAACGACCAGCTCGAAGGAGGCCCTTGTACACTTTACTTTAAAACTATAGAACTAATACAACGAAATTGAATTAAAGATATTCATAGTGGAAAGGGAATTCGTACTTACGAGAATTAGTTTTCGACATGAAGAGACTTAAGAACGCACTTATAAACAATATAGCTTTTGCGCACCTAGTTATGAAAATATAAACGATATACTTTTTACATTGACGATTGTACCTTTGAGAAACTTAGTAGATATATCGACCCAGTCAGATTTTGTTTTGAGTTTACTGGTGGTGAATTTTTCGCTGCGAAAACGAGATTATATTTCGAAATACTTGACCGAATGTGTTTTAGTCACGTTTTCGAACTCCATGATTACTCATGCTCATACTTTGAGCACTTCAAACTGCATCTAATATTGTTATTTTGGTATATAGTCTCTCTTTATATCAATTATTATTGGGTTCCATTTACAGCTGGGGTACTCTTTATTTGTAAGAGTTCATTTAATCCCCGAAGTAACGCTTTTTATCAACAATACGCACATCTGAGAGCAAAAGTCCTTTAATTCTTATGCAAATGAAAATGAGAAATTCTCAGATTTTAATAATATCAGATTATAAGAATGCACTAGCACCAAGCGGTAAAACTATCATCGAATAACAATACGTACATCATTAGATAATAATGCTAGGGTCCTCGTCAGTAACGGAAGAATGTTTAATCGATAAGTATTTTTTCACCTTCCTTCGGAAGGCATCTTCAGGCGAACAGCGACGTAACTTTGTTTTCATATTTGAAAAAGTAAGAGAAATTTAGAAACGTTTTTAAAATAGGAGTTGAAATTTACAGCCTGTACAAGATTCCAAAATGTGTCTTCCCGAGGAAGGTAAATATATTTAGCGAAGAAAAATTCTTTCATTACTGACGATGATCATAGCATTATCTAATAAGGCACGTAATGCTTTCCAAAATATTGGTCCTCCATGAGTAGAAATATGTCATTATTATAGATTTCAGTTCTCTCTCTCTCATAAAATAGAATGGCTTTTTTGGGGTGTATCAAGTGCTGATATTAAGTTAAAAATTACACAACCATAAAAACAGAGCCAACAGAGTGCCTATATCTACAGAAATATATAGGAAGTGTCTAGGCACATGAAAGTCCTGATTGAAGTTTCAACTCATGAATTTGGCACTTCTTGTATCATTCACTTGCTGAAAAGTTCCTATGATCTTATTGATACTAATACACTATCTTCTCGGTCGTTATCATAGTAATTAATTCAGTTAAGCAGCACAATATTAAATAAATACAAACAGAACATACTATAAAAACTTAAATTACAGAAGTTCTCTTGCTTTTGTTACAAAATCAATATTCTATGATATGAATAACTCTCCTTCCTTTTATCTTTTGAAGAAATTTTTTAATATCGATCTGTTTATATCTATTTCCATACACGTTACACATTCAAATATTTTAAACCTGAATCCTACAAAAAATGAACTTTCTACTCATTTTATCTGTTTAGATTTGTTCCTTTAAAAACACAGAACACTTATACCTCTACATAAAAGACTGGAATTATTATAAAATTACGTCTATGAAATGAATATATTCCCATTGTCTTTCGTAAAACAAAATACATTACTTTGGTTTTAAAAGTGTATAACTACACAAATACGTGAGATGCAGCTTCACATCTACAAAAATAATTTCATATACAGCGGTAACTCGTATGGTAATCAACATAGTTTGTTTTGGCACTGAAGTATAGGACTAAACCATCTTTCTCTTCAGTCGAAAACCAATTTACTTTCACCGTACATAATTTATATAAAAGTTAAAACAACTGGAAAATTTTGGAACGGATCTTATCATCATCACATACAAAATAAATGTACCTTAAGACACTATTTCCTTATAACATGCACAAAGTTACACACAAAAACAAGAGTAGAAAAAAAAAATCTACATGCCCACAAAAATTATATGTATGTAAAACTGCATATCATTATTTATTTATTTGGAATGCTTTCAGATATATTTTGAAAGTCTTCATCCATATTTTTTTAAACTTACAATTTATAGAACATTTACTAAATCAATTCGTTCACAGTTGTACACCACACCGCTACACTGGCATACAATCGTACTCGTATTCGGAAAAAAAAAAATCATAAAAGCCCTTCAAATGTCAAAGCAAAAAAGCTTTCACTGTAACCAATTGTGATCATCAACAGATACATATCCAAATTGCATACTACACTTACACCTACGGTACGAAAGCATAAATACTTCTATCAAATAGCTTCTATGCAACAGCAAAGGCTCTTTCTGTTTATACAGAATTTGAAAGTAAACTACCTATAGCCAAAGGATATATCGCACACAATTTAGTAAGGAAGATCAACTATTTGGCGTCTTCAAAATGTCCGTTTACAATTCATTCGACGACTCACGGAACACTTGATCCTAGACTATACTTTAGAATACGCACATTGAACTTCTGAACGTCAATCTAATATGTAACCTTTAAACTCATACGCAGTGTGTAAGTATTTATACTCACGCTGGAAGTTATCAAATTACTATGTTAAACAATATTTCACAATTTGAAACTGAATATGCCTACATGACCACTTTTATGTAAAGTTTTATTTTTGCTGTCATACGTGATACGACTTAAATTCAATTAAAAACTTCTGGTTTACCATGATTCACGATTAAAAATCACATAAATGCACTAGAAGGTTTCAAACAGCATCTTACCTTACATATATACATTTTTTTTTAAAGTCTCACGCAAATAATTTTAATGGAAGATGTAGCCCCGACCTTAAATGTTAACTTCAAAAAAGTTATCTACAAAAATTATTTCAAGCTTGGCACTTCAATAAAAATTGTCAATAAACAGTTCGTATATGAATTAGAACCAAAAAAAGTGAGCCTTTACAATTGTAACGAGCCAATACACATCTAACGCGTTTTTGTACGATAGAAAAGAAAATGAAAAAAAAAAAGTTTGACTTATATACAAATACAGAAACCATACTTTTGCAGGCAAATAAGTTAACTTCATATAAATATATACATACATTTTTTAACATTTAAATTTATTTTGTTTCCAATTGCTTCCGAAACATTACATTTTTAAATACTACTATTCTTTACAAAGATCTTATTGTTGTGGTTAGCGTCCATTTATATTGTCCTCAACAGAGCAAAAGTCTTGCCTTGAATGTGATCTTCTCATTAAATAAGCCAGTGTTTCTTCACTCAGTAAAATTTTCTCTTCCCACTCATACACGCACAGACGCATCATGGTGATATATACCACTGCATACATAAACACTCATCGAAGTATTCAACAGGCAAAATTTTCAGAGATGTGTCCGTGTGTGGTGTGTATATGTGTGTGTGTGTATATATATTTATGTATGTGTGTCTTTTATGTCCTCTGGGTTTTAACTTAAAATCGTTTAATGCTACTACGTTCTTTACTCTGATTTAGCCTTCTCATGTTGAACACAATTCACTTGTGAAGCTTTTTTCTTCTGTTCCAATTCTTTTGTTCTAAATATTCTGGCATATTCTGGTTTCCTCTGTGCATACCTTCTAAAATCACCTGAAATACGAAAAAAATAAATTATGACCAAAAGTTAATTATTTTCATGGTCGTTCATGCCACATATAACAATTAAATGACGAGTAGCAAATAAAGCACATCTGTAGTAACGAATAGCTTCGTTTTGTTCAGGCTATTTGTCTCTCTCACTTCCGATCCCCTTAAGAGAATGTTAGGAAGACATTACAACCAGAAATTGGCGTAACTTTCTACTCAATCTGCTCACTCGGAACTATGAACTTCCCCCTCATGATATGAAACAGCTTTCACATCCAGAACTAGATTATACTCATGACAAAGAACTATATTTCATTTAACCTTCTACAAATCTTTAATAAATCAACTGCCTTTGTATACCTTAATATATAACTAATGTGCAAGAAGGCTGTACAATTCAACGTGAGTCTTCACGTGGCTACAATTTGGCTTTCATTGTTTTCACAGAAAGACAGCCACATCAGGTTGAACGTTTAAGCCTTCAGGATTTTTCTTCAGGAATTTTACGTAAAAAATAGTACAAAAGAAGGGAGAAGGAAGAGCGTGTTCCGAAGAAGACAAGTATAAATGTGTGTCGTAACTGCTTGTGAGCACTGTAGCCAGATACGCAAATTGGTAAGGTGACTAATTTTATTATGATTAGCTACTGTTTGTTGTATGGATGTGTTTTTCCACCCCAATAAAAAATCTTAAAACGGAAATCACATATTTAAATTGCCCCTATCTGAATAAAAGGACGGGATTTTTTGTCATACAACAGGATTTCTTTTAATAGTTTACTTGGTAGACCTATGGATGATGCAGGATGTGGTAACGTGGCGCTATCTGTAATTGGAGTTAATGTACGTGTTAAGAGAAATCTGAAACAGAGTTGACAGTTTTGGCATCTCTGATGCATTCTCTGGCTCTGGTTTTAAGATTCCTTTTGATTAAAACGAAGTACATGTTATCATCACATTTGCAAGTAATTACACAAAAATGTACTTTATCAGTGTAAGTAACTTTGAACTTGGTCAATCATCAGTCTCCAATTTTTGGAAGCTATAATGCTGGTGTGAGTTAATAAAGACACGGTTTAAGTTTGGTATAATTTTCAAATACTTATAATTGATTTGACATAATGTTACTGCATATACAAGATATTTTAAATGCCGAAATCTTAATACCAAACCTCGTCCTTTTAAACAACATTTGTAAGTAACGCTAACCAGCTGATAAATCTGCTGAATATCAATACCGAATATTGAGTGCCAAATGAAGAAGGTTAAACTGTGCGAAACAAAAGTGGTTTTCACAAAAGATACGTTAATTTCTACTTGCAACCAGTGTTGCAGAAAACGAAAATGCTTAAACAAACCAAATATTCTCCATAGCTACTAAACAGAAGACAATAAATTGAATGGGGTACAAAATGTACCACTATTCTACCTCCACGCAACAAAATTCACTCCGGTTTCCGAAAGTTAATTAATAGTATTAAAGGAAGAGAATAGAAAGCTCAAACAAAATGAAACACTGAGATGAACGGTAAAACCTATTTTGAAGAAGCTGCCGCTTTCGACAGAGCAATAATGATGAATACAAAATTGACACTGAAGTTAAAAAATCGAAGCTCGTATACTTACTGTAGGTAATGTAATTTCTCCCTGAGGTATCTATTTGTCTGAATACCCGTTGTACCTCTTCGTAGGTCATGTTCAACGTGTACTTCAAGGCCAGACTGAGATCATCTACGGACATATTCCCTTCTCCTCCTCGATCGAATATCTGAAATTGTTTCAAAGATTTCACTATTATACAGAAATAATAATGACTAACATACGGTGTTTATCAAGTTACAACAACACTTTGTGTAACGATTATAGTATCTATGTCTAGCTTAATTAATTAGATGCGTGAACAAAGAAAATCAAACAGTGGAAGATGACACAAAACAATGATTGGGTAAGTGGGCCAAGTATTAGAGGATGTACACAGAAGCAACTAACTTCTGCTCACTAATCAGACTAAAGAGGCGATACCAGTAGAATCAGTCAGAAAACAGATTAAAGATTTGTTTATTATGATCTTGCTCTTCATGCTCTTCAAAATGATTCCGAGAAATGCTTTAAAATAATATATATACATATATTCTGAAAACCCTGAACCCTGGCTCACCCGCCACAGTTAGAAGGAGATGGGAGCAGCCGTACAATTCTATCCTCTCCGCCAACCATGAACCCGGCCTTAATTACATGTAACACCCTACACCGTAGTCTCTTCTTCTTGTTCGACGCTTCCTTCCTCCATTCTCTCCTTCCATCCGTCTCCATTTTCACTTTATTTTTACTTTCCCCATCATCTCCGTTATTATTATTATTATTATTATTTTCTCCTCCCCTCTGATTCTCTACCCTCTTATTCCTTTAGGAAGCCTCTCACCAGCTTGTAGTACTTTCGGCACTTTCTTCTCCATCTGGTGTTCTCTCCGACCCATCTAGTCAATTTCTCGCCTCCATAACCTGGCCACACTGTTACTCAGCATTAGTTAGCAACATGGCGATTCCTTAGCACCAGACCCATACCAGTTCTCTCTGTCTGTTTTCTCTCCTATCATGTGAAAGCTCTTTTGCGAAACGTTGCCTCCTTACTATTGTGTTTGTGATGTTCCTGTACACCTGTCTTTGTACTATGTAACGTAAGTACCTTTTTTACCATCTTATATAAACACAGTTTAAAGAAAAGAAAAAGAAAATAGAAATCAATTGCTCACTATATATACGTAATAAATAAACACGTTACATACCAGAAGATATACTTAATGCTTCAGATGAGCTAGTAAGATCATTTTATATTGGAACTTGTAATACCCACACATCAGTCGGGATTCAAACTCCAGACCATTGTACTAAATTACCGCGGACACTTACCGTTTTACTAACAACATAAAAAAGCAAATAAAACGAAATATTACAGAAAGATACACCCAATCGATGAGATAGAAGCATTTAGCAGAACGGAAAGGTTACCACAGTGGTAGACTTGTTTATGATTTGGGAACAGAAAAGTATTCAAATAAGGTAATATGCTACTGAGTGTTTCCCAGACATGAAGAAAACATTTGACAACGTGAATACAGACTGAATATATACAATTTACATTATACTTGAAGTCAGAATTCCAAAGGTAAGACAGCGCAGGGGCCAACGGCTAACGTTGCTTCATAAGTTCTGATAAACAAAATCCAACAAAGACGAGACGGATGATAGATAAAGCTAATACTTGTATTTGAGAAATAACACGCAAACACTCTAAAAGCATATCAACACCTGAAGAAACAGTGCAACTGACAAGGACATACTTTCACCCTGAACAGCGTTGAGGGAAAGAGACAGAGTGGAGGCGGTGGGGTATTTTTATGCCCTAATGGAAACTGAAAGCATGCAGTGCCTGAAAGTACAAGTTTGGTACCTGTAGTAATCAGTTGACATAAGACATTTTTTTTAAATTAAACAGAAAAAGGTTTTTAATTGAAAAGCTTTTTTTTTCTGCAAGGAGCTCTGAAGAAACATGCACTCTATACGGACTCTTTTCTTAAAGAAAAAATAATATTGCCTGTACCAAGGAATGTATGAACATGCGCTTAACATACAGTATATTTCTGAAAAATTAAAAGACGCTTTACAGGCAGATTTGATCTGCAAAGTAATATGCAAGTTGTTCACAGCCTGTCCCGTGCAGAAGTATAAATGCTGTTCAGGGCATAAGTTGTGGCTGCAAAAGTACTCAGAAACATGCTGACGCTGTCACTAAAAGTACACAAAGGAATTTATAGTACGAAAAACAGGATTAAGTTCATTTTTTTTCTCTCTCTCTCTCTCTCTTTGATAGTGGATGGATATTGTGTACCGTTCAATGAACTTCAGTATCCCTCTTCTAGTCTTCAGTCAGTGCAACACAATTGTGTTACGTGAAAATGACTATTTCACATGAGGTTTCAGACTTTGGTCAACTCTATTGCCTTACTGATAAAGTTTATCTGTAATTTACCTCTATTTAGTAAAACGAAGAACAACAACTATTACAACTAACGTTACTACTAACAACAAGGAAGCACAACTGTAATGCAAGAGTACCGGATAATAAAAGTACAACATAACTATAATTAACAACGTATATGTAGATGTGAAATTTGAATAATCACGAAAAAAATAATAATAAAATAACCCAAAGTCCGTGGTGTTAAAGAGTTGAATGAGAGTAATTCAAATGTCAGCATGATTAGGGCCCTCCGCGGTGACCCGCAGACACACTAGGCTTCAGTTCATATGTCACTAGTTCACGGGTTCGAATCCTAGCTTGCCATGCACAGATGTTTATGGAATTTTGAATTTAACATTATATTAAATCGGAAGGGAACCAATTTATCAGCTACTCAAGTAGTCAATAATAGTAAGACAGTATTAAAGTTACAATAATAAATGTAATAATTATGTTTAATTCACAACAAATCAAGACCCCGAAATTACGAACAGATTGAAGACATCGAAAGGAAACTGGCTTCATACAGATTGTACTTTCTCATTAAAGAATAAAAGCAATGATACCATGATATAATTAGAACTGACATCAATAGCCCACTACATAACGAAGAATTCAACACACTGCACCAGAAAAAATAGCTCACCTTAAAAGCCATCTGTATCATTTCTTCGGTATTCTTTGCTTTAGACACTAGTACGCCAAGCAGGTACTCCCGAATATCTATTACACCTCTAGATTTCTGTAATGAAACAGAGATAAACTTAAATGTCGCATAGAGCAACCTACTCTAGCTCCAAACAATCAAATATTCAAAACAACAGGAAACAAAACTCCCAAAATAGTAGAAACAAAGCTTTTAAAATTACGGTTAGCTTTTTATATACAGATGCTTACCAGAATAATGGAAACACCTGTAGTTAGCAACACGTCAGATGTATGGGTTGGCAGTGGTGTCGTGGCGACCGCAGCGCCGGACTGCTGGTGGTGGTGTGTTAGGTCGGTCTCCATACTACGTCAGGCGTCGTGGAACAGGAGTGTGCAGTGGCTGCAGCAGACGGAGGTAGTGTAAAATGGGAGACCTCTCAGAGTTTCAAAGAGGGCAAATTGTTGGTGCGCGGTTATGTGGAGTGAGTGTGACGGCAGTGGCTAGTGTGTTAGGTGTGTCGCCAGGGACAGTGTCGAAGGTGATGACGGCCTACACAACACACGGGAAAACCACATCGGGGAAGCGGAACAGTGGGCGGAAGAAAAGCATCAGTGACAGGGCACGCCTGATATTAAAGCGCATTGTCACGCGGAACCGTCGTGCCACTGCGGCGCAAGTGACGGAGGAACTCAATCAGCACCTCCCCCAACCTGTTTCGACAATCACAGTCCGCCGCGAATTACATGACATGAACTTACGGGGTCGTGTTGCACGGGCCAAACCTCTCATCAGGGACCAGAACGCTTTAGCACGCCGCAAATGGTGCCGCGACCATGCAACTTGGACCGTTGACGACTGGAAACGTGTGGTATGGTCGGATGAGTCACCATTCACCCTATTCCAAACCAGGGGCCGTGTTTATGTGTGGAGAACGCCCAAAGAAGCGTATGATTTGCAGTGTCTCCGCCCAACTGTGAAACATGGCGGCGGCACGGTGATGCTGTGGGCCGCAATATCATGGTTTTCATTGGGTCCTGTGGTCACACTTCGCGGACGCATCACTGCCAACGATTATGTCGCAATTTTAGGAGACCACTTGCATCCTATGGTCCGGATGTTGTTCCCGGACAATGACGCCATATTCCAGGATGATAATGCACCCATTCACACAGCTGGAGTTGTTGCAGCGTGGTTTGAGGAACATCGGGATGAAGTTCAACACCTCCCCTGGCCCGCCCAATCCCCAGATCTCAACATAATTGAACATCTGTGGTCCATCTTGGAAACACGACTCCGGCGACGATTTCCACCTCCATCCTCTCTCACAGAACTGGCCGATGCCCTGCACGAGGAATGGTGTAATATTCCACTTGCTACCATTCACGACCTCTATGCCTCCATCCCACGTCGCATCAAGGCTGTTCTGAAGGCGAAAGGTGGCCCGACACCATATTAATCTGGTAAGTTGCACTTTCGTTCAGGTGTTTCCATTATTCTGATAAGCATCTGTATATAAGGAAATAGAAAATAGGTAGAATATGTTTTTTTAACTGAATCCATAATCGATATTCAACGTGCAACGCGAAAATTCTGCAATTAAATATGTTTTGCAACTTCAATGGAATTTACAGAACAACAATAAAACAAACGGTAGTTTTGAAG
>JAGDQP010021301.1:5666-31924 GCA_022664845.1 Lepisma saccharinum
AGGTTTTTTCCTCAGTCATTGCATTCGGCAAGTCGTGGGTTCAACCCCCACAGCCGGTCATCCTCATAGGTTTTTCCCTCAGTCACATCAAGCAAATGCTGGGATGGCACTTTCAACTTAGGCCTTGGCGGACACCTTCCCACATTTTGTCCCCTTTCCTATCCCTACCTGAGCCTTACATGGCTAAAGGCCATACACAGAAACATTCTGGTTCAGAATCCACTTTAGCATTTATGTGATCTCGATTGCGTCCCGTTTTAAACATAGTCGCAACATGAGATCTCGCCAAGTACATAAACCTGGCTTTTCTTATTTCGTCCTATGCACTTTTTATATTTTATAGGACATTTTTTTTTAATTTTTTTTTTTTAAATTTTTTTTTTTGTTAAATCAACAATTTTGTTTCTTTAAAGTACACACATGCACATACTGCATAATATAGATATATACTATTACAACATCTATCTACATACCTCAGGATTCAGCCAACTCTGGACGATATTTTTGTAGTACGTCTGACTGTATCAAATGTTAACAAGAGACTGTGCTTTGTTTCACCTCCCAGCATCATAGATTCTTCTTCTCCCTCCCTCCTTCTGCTATGTCGCATTTGTATGCAATGGTATTCAAATTTTCTTTTCCATAATCATCTCGTTTAAATACAGTTTTCATCCACCCAATGTTAGTTCAACAAAAAAAAAAAATCCAATCTTGTATTCAATGTGTGCCTGTTAAGATATACATACATACATATATGTATATATATATATATATATATATATATATATATATATATATATATATATATACTATCACAAAGCTTGTTAACTCGCCCCCCAGGGGGTCCCTCATGAATTATTAAAACTCTCACAAATACCTTGGAATTACTACTCTGCTGTGAATAAAAGACAGTGACGATCACAGTGAGAGCTTCGGCTCTCCCCTCCCAACCCGTCCGTTCAGCGTGGGAGCAGTAGACCAACTCTTCTCTTCGGGGAGAGGCCTCATCCACTAGTGGATTGAATATGGCTGTGATTTATTATTATTATTATATATATAGAGAGAGGGGGGAAGGGAGAGAAAATAAAAGCACCGAATATGAGACCGTTTCCTAATATGAGACCCCGAGCTAACTGCGTAAGTATGTATTCTATTTTGTTGAAGACTGCGAAAACTTCTAGCATATTAGCTGCGTAGTTATTGTGATTGTAAAGAAAAAAGCTGGTAAGGTAAGAGGCACTTCTGCATACTGACTCCGTACGAGTTTTCTATAAGGTGGACTTCGATACTCTTTTGTATGTTTAGCTAATTTACAATAACCTGTCCCATTGCACCATTCGATAGTATGTTAGTAATAGAAAGAATGACAAATCTGCGTAAGTGTGTCTAACAAGTCCTAAGATTGCTGTTCC
Source organism: Lepisma saccharinum (assembly GCA_022664845.1). Lineage (NCBI taxonomy): Eukaryota > Metazoa > Arthropoda > Insecta > Zygentoma > Lepismatidae > Lepisma > Lepisma saccharinum. Next base: position 7,079 of record JAGDQP010021301.1, read on the forward strand.
AAATTATAGTGGCGAGCACTGAAGCTTCTAATTTTTTAGACCCCAAGGGGTTCCTAAAATGAGATAGAGTCTTACAGACATTAGGCCTCTTTCTACTATCTCAGACTCTAAGGGACGTGAATACGAGAAACCTCGTCGAACTTTGAATGCAGAAATTATTAACTCTTCACCTTATAAAGCGTGATTATCTGCCAGCCTTCAGCGTCGACGGGTTCGATGCTTACGTTGTTACCAATGGGCCCGCAAGCATTGTGTAGTTACAAATTCTCGTTTTATCTGCCCAAACTGTCAAAAATCAAAGTAATAAGAATACGAGTCATATTTGGACACAAAATGTATAGGGTCTCATATTATATTAGGCGACATATTATTTTCATTACAATTTTACATAATTTTGGTTTCGTTTTAAAAACTACTTATAATATTTCAGATACACATGTACCATTTATGTATTTGAGAGATCAATATATAACAATACATTTGAAATTTGTTCGTTATACACATATATATATATATATATATATATATATATATATAAGTCACATCAACTACTGGATGAGGCCTCTCCCCGGAGGGAGGAGATTGGTCTACTGCTCCCACGCTGACCAGAAAGGCCACTCTGATTGCCACTATATTTTATTCATAGCAGGTCCCCAATTGTACCGTTCCAGATCCACACGCCTTGGAAAAAAATCCTTGGCAGCACCGGGAATCGAACTCGGGACCCCGTAGTCAGCAAAGCTAACCACTAGATCAAAGGAGCCGTCATCTGTATATATTGTTGCAAGTCATTGATTGGGAGTTCTCTGGTGTCCTACTGGCTGGTTTCCGTCTCCCTATCGGTCTCTCGTTAGAAAATTCCGTGGAGATTTTTGAAAAATTAACCATATGACGGTTAGCAGATTTTGGTATCATCCACTTGAGGAATAACCATCAAAGCGGTTTTTGAGTTTCAAATTGTTGACAGGATCTTTGATTTTGATGTGCGATACCTCTTGTTCCTTATTCGTGTTTTGGTAATATGGTATATTTGGTTATGTAATTTAAATTTATAACCCTGCACAAGAATTTATGAAGTAATAGCATAGACCTCATAATAGATAGACTTAGCATGCCTCCCCATTTCTGGCTGCGCTAAACCTAATTAACTTTTGTTCAGAGCACGTGATTTTGAATCCATACGCTAGGTAGCTCTTCCATAGACGTCATATTCTACTAATAGGTCTATGGCAGAGCTACCTAGCGGATGGATTCTAAATCGCGTGCTCTGAACAAAAACCCATTAGTTTAAGCGCAGCCAGAAATGGGGAAGTGTGATAAGTCTATCTATTATGAGGTCTATGGTAATAGGAAAAGTAAAATAACGCTACTTACCAAGGTACTTAACCAGCATTTGCCTATAAAGCTAGAGACATTAGCAAACCAGGAATCTCATCAGCAAAATATATACCCTGACTTTCCTAAACTAACTTACTTTTCGAAAATGTCGAAACTGCGTATGACGAGAAAAATTATGTAAGACGAGCGCTGTCGGGTCTCTCTCTCTCTCTCTCTCTCTCTATCTCCATCTATCTCTCTTCCTTCTTTCTTTTTTACAGTTTCTACGGTAATTTTTTCTGATCCCAGTCATTTTAAAAGTCAGTGTTCGATTTCTTGCGGTGGGTGCTTAAAATTTCTCCTCCTCTCTGCAAGAACCGTCCTTATAGCTGTTTTCTAAAACATTCCCCTAGCTTGCGGTCTGAACGATACTGGTAAAATCAAATACTGGTAAAACTACATGTTGGTGGCCAATCATAATCGTCACTAGAAGAGCGAATGAGGTTGAGAGTGCATCATCGTTTACTCCAGAAATATTGTGTATGAGCAAAATTAGATAAAAATAAGTGACCCATTTTCATCATTTACAAAGATCATTAGATGTCACCTCACACTGAACAGATTGCGTTCCCTTGAAAGAAAAAAAAATCCGGTGTCCTCGTTAACAGACACACCACACACAGTTTCCTGAATTGCCTGATCGATAAGGAAACTAAAAGGTCTTCAACTTCACCAGACGTTCAAAACAGACCACCTCAGGAGGCTTTGACATAACCCAAGAAAGAAATCTCTGATGATTTCTGATGAAAAGTGAAAGACTAAAATTACGTTGGTAAATGTGCAACGAAAACCATGAACAAAGAGATTCATTCAGAAAGTTTTGGAGGACAAAGTAAACAATAAGAGGAAATGATTTTAGGTACATGTGTATTCAGTTCCTTATCTATCAACACTCTGATTTCTTCATCCCATCCATCGCTCTTTGAAAGCTAACTTCGCAAATCGAACACAGACGCCTTTTTAAAATTTTTCTTCGACCTCTCTCCTTTTCCTACTTCTGGCAGAGTGCCTATCTTTGAGAAACTGAGCCCCTGTTCAGAAAAAAGGGTGATCTTGGATTGTGTGCGTGTATGTGATGTGTGTGTGTGTGTGAGAGAGAGAGAGGGGGGGGAGATTATTTTTTTTCAGGCATGTTTTGTCCACGGGGAGCCTCTGGCAATCAATGCATTCTTGAAAACTTTCATCCTTCATCCCATCTTGAGCGCTCTTCATCTTATCCCGGTGAAGTTAAGTTATTCCGGATGAGCGACTAGTGCCTAATCGCTCCATCATGCCATCTTCGCGTGAAATTGAAGTTGAGCTAGAATTCCGAGCTCCAAGGAAACAACTTCTTTTCCAATGTAGATTTTCACGGTGATGAGAAAGAAATCAGGCAACTTAGTGAAAGAAGGAACGAGGGGGAAAAAAGTAAAAAGGAGTTTATGTATAAAAGCAATTCTTTCCAGCATTTTTATCCCTTGAAACCACAAAGATGTAATATACAAACATGTTCTACTAGGGGCAATATAGACCAATATAGCAAATAGTAATGTTTTAAATATTTCATATCATGAACGAAGAAGAATCATTTCATTAATTTTCCCATTAATCAATACTTCTTTCTTTAATTATTAGCCACGTTAACTGATAATTTCAAAAAGGAATTTATGGATACAACAAGGAGCTTCTAGTAGAGGATTTGCTTATAGCTATCTCACGCCTAGCGAAAGAGTGAAGTCAAAAAAAAATGAACATCAGCGTTTAGCGAGGCACCTCATTGGTTAGCAGACAACTTCAAAGCTTGCTACTACTTTTATCAACACAAAACATTATTTTTTATTGGAGTAAGTGGGCACAGTGGGCGGGACAACGCTGTGATGTCAGGCTTCTTGTTCTTGGAGAAATCGCAAGTTCTCTTAATCAGAACATCCTTGGGATACAACTGTGCGCGTACTGCTCGTTTATATAAACTTCACAATAAACGGAATGATAGATTGAAGTTTAGACTACAAATGCTAACCAATGCGCAGCAAGCCTTTTTGAAGATCCTGGAGATACCTGCAACACGCTTCTAAGAGCATCCTAAGTATGCTCTACATGGTTCTAATCCGAGGAGTGTGCGTGATTCATGCTTTCTGCACACCCATGGAAGGTCCACGAGCTACTGACCTTCGGCAATTCTGTTCCGATGTCGTCACGTTGTCACGCATCACACAGAACGGTAAGTTTAATCGTCTGCTACTTGTACCTTGTGATATCTTATCTGCCAAATTTTTGACTGGTATCATCTCTCCTTTTTGGTGTTGCATTTTTACTTTAGTGGCCGGCAGTGCATTTTTCAACATGATCTCCCTGAAGTGCTTCGACACGACTCTGAAGTTATTGTTACAAAAAGAACCAACACTCAAAAGTATACAAGATTCTGTAAAAGGAAACAGCATAAACATATATTTTATATCAATTAAAGAATTTTATATTTTGGTCACATACATAGTCTGTAATATGTTTTTGGTTAAAACAACAAATATATAATATACGCTTGTGAATTTATTATGTACTTTATGTAAATTTCTAGCATTAACACCATTATCCTAGTTTAGGTGCCACTCGGATTAGCTATTTTCTGCAGAAAGGAATATGTATCATCGTATCTCAGGGATTTGTTTGTTGGTCCACAGATGGAATTCAAGTGCAGCGAGGCGATGGTTATTTTGTGTAGAATGTAAAGTAATAAATAGTTGAGTAACATTACTAGAGTTAATTCGATTTTTAAAATTTTAAAGTTTAATTCTTCTCTGCACAAATATGTGTCAATCCCTCCTGGGCATCTTATCGTGTCAATGACACTGTGACTGATGTCATCTGACTGATTTTCCTCCAATCGACAGTGCCATTCCCATAATATGCTCATATGACAAAAAATGATTAGAAACTATGTATAGCCTGTTGTTAACTACAGTATGTATGTATATTCATTTGTGTGAATAGTTTTTTATCTTTACTAAAACGTAATCGACCAAACTAACTCTATGTTGCAGCCAGTTGTTGTATAGAATACTGCAATAACTTTAGTGTTTAAAAAACTCATACAAGTAATTCTGCGTTATGTAACTTAAAATAAGTATAACCAAAGCAGGCTTCTCTGTTAAGTATCCGTTTCGTAATTTTTCGGATAAATTTAAAGTTTAAGAAATTCTTCTTAAGAAACTCTGCTGATAAAATTTGGTTAGATATGAAACAGAGGTGCAATAACATTTATTTATTTATTGCCCAAGCAGCACAGTCACGTCCAAATGACGTCAATTTTTGGTCGAAAATTGATGCAAAAGACGTCGAAATGACGTGTTAATATCACAAACCAAACGATGTATGTAAAATCTCTCCAGTGACAGTTTGTTCCTGTAGGTATTTTTTTTTTCTAATAAAAAAAATGAATCAATCTGTCCCAACACAATCGTTTGATCGTCGTTTTAGAAAACCCCGACACACACATAAAACAGTTGAATCCGACAAGTTCATTGCTTCACTCCAATCAGAATGGCTAGGATCATACAATCGCTGTCGAAAACTGGATATAATCATAGTCTGTCGTCAAAAACGAGGAGATGAGACGTGACAGAATTACGTCAATGGAAAGGTCAAAATGTCACGTAATAACAATGTAGATTTCATTACACTGACGTGATTTTTATTTTTTCGACCAAAAAATGACGTATTATTCACGTGAGTGTGCTGTTTGGGTGATAGGTTAGTTCATTCTACAATTATTAAAAGTCATTCTCTGGTAACGTTTCTTCCAATCAAATATTACATCAAAATACGAACTTACCAATAATATTTCCTCTTGAGCGCAGATAAACTACAAGTACAATGTCGTAGTATTTTCCCCTTCAGAATTAAATGTCAAATCAATTGCTAAATATTTACCAATTATTTCTTATCACGCGTGTAAACGGTGGGATTGACACTTTGGATTGGCGGAAAATCAATCAAGTGAAACTTGGCATATGTCACAAAAAGACTGACGCCGTGGCAAGACTGACATGATAAGACGCCGTGGTAGGATTGACACGATAAGACGTCGTGGCAGAATTGGCACGGCATGTTAGGCACGACCCTTCTGCATAATGTCATCATCATCCCTTCTGCAAAATGTCATTAACTTTTGAGGATTGGTTTCGCTTTACAAAAGGTGCTCGAACTGCACTCACTAATGACGTACCAAACAAACGTTAGTCCATAAAGACTGTCTTCTATTTACCTGCGTGGATTGCATTCACTTTTGGGAAAAGTGATAAAAAAAGAAAATGGACTAAAATTGAGTCTAAGAACAGAAAAGAAGCATCTTGGAAACCAAGCTAGAATTCTCCATATCTAAGTTATTCGGCTCTCCTCCCTTCAATCTAACGTCAGAGAAAGAAAACAGAAAAAGAAGACATTGATATAGAATATGAGAGAAGAGAGAGAATAGGGGAGTTATTTTCGAACGGAATATTTTCCCAGATCACTCGCGCATATCAAAGATATTGGGCAGGAAATTTCCCAGCTCTTACCGCTCTCCGTGTTTGTGTTCAAGAGTAAACATGTCTATTTGACATTTCTGCCCAAATAAGCAAAGAAAAAACACTCAAATACGAGAAGACGTGCCACCCAGATGCATATTTAGGACTATTTTCCATGCGGAAACACACATTTATTATGTCTTTGGCCACCCACAATGTTGTTGATTTTCCGACTCATGAAACATAGAAATGTTGTATGGTTGTAAAGAAGAAAATGCGTGTTATGTGACACAGACAAAAGTTTTTATTTCTTTCGGAATGTTGACGAATATTACGAATTGATGTTACCAAGAAAGAGAAAGTTCTTGAAACAAAATACTACGTCAGCTTGATGTTGTGTTAATTTTGTAGCCACATTAACATGAAAATTTATCATAGTGTCCTATTTTACGTCTAACAATAGCTAAATCTCGGATGAAAATAAGCTTGTTTTTCTACTTCGTTCTATAATTTCTACGTAGACTGAAAAATGAAAGTTTTATTCAATAATACAGTAAAATAATCAACATCACAGTCTAGTTCACTTGTTATTGTAGTCCTTATGATAGGACTATGAATCAGAAACCTTTTCCAAAACATTTCTATTAGTCGTTGTTTAATCTCGAAACGGTGACAGTGATGTCGACATCTTAAATTTAGGTCTTTACAGCTTCTTAGAGATTTAGTCCGTTATTTATTTACAAATTACTATATTTATGTTCCCAGTGGAATGGTCGCTGCTTTGTAATGAAAGGGTTCCAGGTTCGATTCCCGGTAGAGACATAAGTGGTTCGGAGCCCACGTTAAACTGTAGGTCCCGTCCTTAGGACGCCATCTTCATCTTCAATGGCAAACCACCATCAGTGCACTTTGTCCAGAGGTCTTCTGGTTAGGGCTTGCCTTCGAACAGAATACCAAACTCACCAATCATCATCATTCCTGTCAGGCAAGCAGTGGTATCATCATGTTCGTTCCCACGGCGCGATGGAGCGAAGTCCTGGAGTGAGCGAGATTGGAACTCGCGCCGCCTACCCAGTGCTTTTCTGAAAATACAATCTTCTACGGAACCACTGGATGTAAATATACAATCTTCCACTGGACCACTGGATGTAAATATTAAGAGTGCACAGAGTATAGGTATATGCTATGAATATGATTCTGCGAGTTATTAAAAAATACCGAGAATATCCTAATAAATTCCTGATATATTCGTAGTACATTCTCCGAATATCATAATGTCCGGAATGAGAGCATTTTTTTTTTAGATAGTCTAGAATATCTGTAGCATGGTTTATTTTCTCGAGATACTTTCAAAATACTCTGGAGACTTCATCCGACAATATCCTTTTAATATTACAGATCCATAGGGTAGAAATATCCCAAATATTTTAAATACTATGGGATATTGTACGCCCACACGGAAAGAAATTAGTTTTAACTAAGTCAAGATTTTGCTAGGTTGATGACCAAAAGGGTTGCCCATAACCTACTGGTTGTTTACCACAACCCTTTCGAGACATGAAAGTACCTAATTCTGTAGGTAAATGGTAACCCATTGAAAAGGTTTAACAGAAATCAGGGTAAAAACAACCAATTCGTGGGTAGTCAGTTACCTACACGATTGGTACAAGAAGGAATAAACCAACAACACGGTTAATTTAAACAACATGATTAACCCACTGCTCGGTTATGCTAACTGTTTAATGTGCAGGTAAATTTAACCTTCTGAGAATTAGTTATTTTTTAACCTTGATGAAGGTTAGCTGAACCGAGTCTCATCTATACGAGATGGCGTTCATTGAACTCTGAAGGGTTTCCACATGGAAGTTTTGTACCAACGCCAAAACGTTATGGTAAAGCTTAGGAGGTAATCTAGCAACCCTAAATCTAGGAATGTAGTGTTATATAAATTATTATTAATATTCTATTGATGAGAAAGTGTAATATGCAACATTGAGATTCATATAATGAATATCACAGTAGCGCAACTTGTGAAATACACGCATTATCGACCGCTATCTCCAAGTGTTCGGTGGTGTAGTCGTTAGCGCTTCGGACTACAACGCATGGTGTCCCCGGTTCGATCCCAGCCCGGCGCGCATTTTTTTCTTTTTTTTCAAAGATAACTGTAATAAGCTACATATAGTGTAAATCATAACAATAACTTACTTCCAGATGATTTTACCACAATTGTTTTTACAAATTTTCGTTGGGATGGGTTAAAATAACTAAATACAGTTGTTTATCATAACCCTTTAAAATAACCTACGTGGAGGGTTACACCAACCCACTGGATCTAACCTTTTTAGCTGGGTTGCTGTAACCTTGTACTTATTAGGCTCTATATTTACCAACTCACTCTGTTGCATTAACCCATTTTTGGGTTGCTAGTAACCTTTTATTTCTTTCCGTGCATTGAGATTTAAATGAAATATTCCTAGAATACACTGATAATCTCCTGGCACAAAAAGCATCACAAAAACTTCATCAAAAATGAACTTTAAAAGGAACACATGTGAACTTTATGGGAAACTACTAAAACAATAAGTTTTCTGTGTGTTCAGTGTGTGTGTGTGTGTGTGTTTAATGACTTCTTACCCATAGTGCATGTTTTGCACACATTAAGTTCATATTTACCATATTTTCTTTATTTAGATTTCGTTTTAAGATCACTCATAGTACATTTGCCACTATTAAGTGAACTTTTTGTGCATCAATTGTGTATCAGCACACTAATAGTTCATATGTTGTGCACTAAAATCGTGGTAAAACTGGAACATATTGTAATCTTTTTTTGGAACATATAGTGCACTTCAAATGTACTTTAATTTTCAGTGGACCTTGTGCATTCTAGAAACCAGAGCATACTCTCTTCGTTCATGAATTGACAAGATTTCTTTTATGACTTCAACACATCTTCATCCTTGAATACTTTTCAATGAATTTAACTTCAAGATAACCCCAAAATAATAATAATAATGATAATAGAAAGCATTCTTCTTCTTTGGTCCTCTTTAAGTCGCCATATTAACTGCATTGATAACGTTCTTCAAAATAAATTAATTAATTACTATACACTACTACTTAACATAATATCTGACTTACAATTGCGTTCGAGCAAAAATTGTGTACGGTACCTATTTTAAGACTGAATCGCAGTGGGTTTTCCCGCCCTTTTCGTTTCACGTCAATTATTCAAAATGCATTGCAGGTAAACAAAATTTAACTTTCACAGACCAACAAAGTTCGTTTCGTCCTTCAACAACGGGTAGCCTACAATTAGTTTTAAATAAATGCTACTAGTAAACCTCAGGTTTGTGTGCAGAAACTTTTGGGATAGAATAATGTCCCAAAAGTGTCTGCACACAATCCTGAGTTTACTATTAATATTTTATTAAAACTAATTGTACCCATTATTGAAGGATGAAACGAACTTTGGTCTGTGAAAGTTAAATTTTGTTTATCTGCAATGAATTTTGAATAATTGACGTGAAACGAAAAAGGCGGGAAAACCCACTGCAATTAAGCCTTAAAGTACATTTATTTATTTACTGAGTGCTTCTTATACCATATATACATAAATATTCGAATCTGTCGTTCTTGTATTCCGTATGTATATCTTCTTGCATTACCTGCTTTTAAAACAGGCTGTATATCAAAGTACTTTTCTTTATTATTATTTTATTGACATTTAAATTGCTCAAGCTTTCATCATTAAGGTAAAGATTTGCATATTTGATTGCTTCGACAACAAATATCTTGACACCTAAACGTGCGAGAGGTCATGAACGCTTAAGGAAGACATTCGGTAAAAGTCTTCACATACACAGTGTGTGCATACTAATGAGAAGAAGCGGGGGAAAAAAAAGGAGATGGGGGGGATGTTGTTAGGTTGTCTTCCGAGTGTCGCAAAACTAGTCTCCCGCCAGACGCCTAGTTGGCGCGTGCCCTGCTTCTGCCACGCAAAACAAAATAAATAACTTTTGCGTCTGTTTTTTTTTCGCTTCATTAGCAAAGTCCTGATTAAAATTGGCACTGGCTCGGAACAAATGTTGATGGAACGCTGAATGAATTGTTATAAAACAAAGATTGCATCGCGTGCGAGCGAAAGGTGTGTTGGAGCATCATCAACAACAACAACAACAAAACAAGTTACGGAAAGATCGTTGCAAAGAACCAAAAGAAACAAGAAAAAAAAAAAAAAGAATTACAGACATTTCAGTGCTTGTGACGTGCGAAAAGAATAAACCAGAAAATTGATTTGAATGTTATCATGACAACATAACGCCATGAAGTACATGCTGAGAGTGGCAAACAGAATTTCTCAACACTTCATTAGTCATATATAGAGGAGATTCATCTCGCGGTTTTCCTTTCGCACTTCATAAATAACACGTGTTAAGCTCTGAAACAAATTGGAAAGGCAGACAAATTTAAATCGTTTCTTTCTCTTTTCATTGAAGAATTACGTAAGGTCCCTGATCCAATACAAATGCAGGTGATCGAAAATAATCTTCGCGAATTATGGAGCTATCATAGTTGGCAGGTTATAAATCAATTGGTTTCACTAAAAATATTTCACAATGCCTGGAAGAATTCCGCGATACTAAAGTTCATGGTTTAGGCTAGTCTTCTCGAGTTATGATTTAGAACTCGCGCACCCACACCAAGATCCACACTAAAATATTTCACCCACTTGTCTTGGGGGGTGGGGTGGGGGGTGAATCAGACTAATTAGGCAACTAAGTGCCTGACGAAAATCAGAACACTTCAGGTTCCAAAAATATTCACAGAAAGAATTCACATATTTTCTCACTACTATTACTTAAACTATTATTTAGTCAACACACTAGGCAAATGCTGGGATGGTACCTACAAACTAGGTCCAGGACGTCTACTTACCGATATCCTCTTCCCCATCCTTTCCCGGTCTGAGCCTAAGTTGCCTAAATGTCTTAAATAAGTTCACTACAAATTCAATATTATTCAGTCAAAATTTGTTTTTGATATTTTTATTTTAACTTTATACGGAGTGGCTGTAGCTCAGTTGGTAATCCTTGCTTGTCAGTTGCAATGTCAAGCCTTGATGCTACATAGGATAGGTTGCTACAAAACCAGTGATTCTGTCAGAGCCTCCTATTGAGGTTGTCACCCCTAAATTCTGCGTGCACCCCACAAATTATTTTTTATGGTCAAAAATCGATAGAAACCGTTCAAAACCCCACTTACACCTTCCCAATTTTGACTTTACACCCTCCTCCCCAAAACTGAAAACCCTGGTGGAATCTTTGATAAAAATTATGGGCGATTTTCCTGAATATTTTTCAAATGGTATATTTATGAGTATATTCAAGCAAATAGAGCAATCTTTCTTAATCAGTTCTTGAAATTGCTGAAAAATATGATCGAAATTAAGTGAAACTTGAATTTTTGATCTTATTAGAGTTGCTGAAATATTTTGGGTCACATATTATATTTCGTGTTAAACACAAAAGGTGAACTTAAAATTTTTTATTTATTTTGAAAATGTTATCTCTGCTTTTTTAAGTCTTAAATATTATAATACTACCTTTCACATTTGTAATTAATTTACAAATAAAAGCAAAATTAGGTGAACAAGTAACTGAAGAAATATTCTTTCCTTAAGTATGCTTTCCAATGTTTTTGTGCTTAACACAGAAAAGAGCCACGTTCAAACAAATGTTGACATTGTATCACTGCAGTTATGATTTGCATTGTAAAGAACCATTTATTTACATAAAAAAATACAACATTCTGAGTTTAATATGGTATTAATCTCCTTATGAAGAACAGTAGGTCTATCTGAAACGCATTTTGCCGTCATAATAACACCAACAACATAAGTTACTCTAGTGCAGTGTAATTTGGCACAGATGTTTAAATATTTGAAAAAGCATGTTTGCTATAAAATAATTGTGCGCAGTATATTTTAATGGGTCACACGACTCTACACGGCAGACAGACAGTGAGTAAACATCTCAAGTTTCTCAGAGTGACATTTCTTTGACATAAGAGATTAATTTTATTTTGATCTTAACCTTGAAACTCAAGCGGAAATTAACAAAAAACTTTTGTGTACATAATTCGGAAATTTTATTACGCAATGTGGAGTATGGATAATACAAGGTAACCAAAAAGTTATTGTTTTTTTTTAATAAAAAAAAAAAGAAAGGTGTACAGAAAATGCAAGTTGTCGTTAATTTACGTGGCCTACAACACCTTTTGCCATCGTTCCTGCAGCTGCTCAATGCCCTGAAGGTAAAACTGGGGAGTCCTAGACGCAAAAATGCCTTGAATGCCTGCTGCAAGTATGCCTCCTTAGCGAAGGATTTCCCACGAAGGTGGTTGTCCAAGGAATGGGAGATGTGATCAAATGTTGGCGCAAGTTCCAAGGAGTACGGTGGATGGCACACTGTTTCTCAGTCAAGTCGCTGTAGGTATCCCTGGTATCTCGCGCCGCATGCGACCTGACATTGTCTGAAAGGAACAGTACAGCCTTGCGATTCACCAAATGTTAACTCTTCTGTTTTGCCTGTTGCACACATTTCAATTGCTGCAAGTATAGGTCCGCAGTGATGGTTTGGCCCGGTGGTAGCATTAACAGCTTGTAGTGTGCACTACTTGGCGACTAGTCCACCAGATACAGAGCATAACCTTGCGTGGGTGTAGAGGTGGTCTTGTGCTGTGAGGAACAGGGTTCTGCCCTGTCAACCAATGTTTGGCACGCTTGAATCTATATAATATAGGACCCACTTTTCTTTTCATCACTGGTGAGCACTCGATTGAATATGAGCATGTTGCCGTGCCGAGAAAGCAACAACAGACAGGCTGTCACTCGTTAGTCCTCGTTGGCTTCCAACAGTGTGCGGGTACTTACTTCCTCAACTTGTACGCCTTCCCTATGCGGTGCAGGTAAAGATTGATTGTTTTATAAGAAACCTGGAAGTGTTCGGCAAGCTCATTATACTTCTGGTTGCTGCCATGCTCTATGGAGACTTCATGACACTCTCTGAGGTTAATCACACAGATACAAATCTACAGACCAGAATTTCTGGAACCATTGCCTGCAGTGTGTTTATTCACAGCATTATTCCCAAAGGCTTGATGTGTTTGGTGGCTTCATTAAGCTGCGGACAAGCCCAGCTTAAAGTCATAAAGCAGACAAGCCCGAATGATCTGCTTCGACACCTAATATGCTTTCTCCACTACTCGATCTATGACTGCTGTGAGTGCTCAAATCACTTGTGTTGGCCACCGTCAATGTTCCCACTCCCACCTCGGTCACTTTTCCATCACCTGAGACACTTGTTTTTCGTATCAATGATCGCGTCTTTCCAAGCTACGTCAAAAACGACAAGAACTTTTTTGTGGTTACCTTGTAAAACTACTGCGAGAAAATGATAGATCGAAGTGATCTTCTATTTTATGGGAAGGATCCAATTCACCAATCCTGTTATCGAAGAAGCAGCTCGATTGTGGAATGACGAAGTAATATATAGCTGGGTTTTTGAAAGCCTTCTGCGACGTCAAGCAAGGGTGAACGGCGCATGGGTGATGTGGAGGTAGCGCTCCACATTTTCTTGGCCTGCGGTACGAAGTGAGGTGGAGTGGTCAGTCCCACACTCTACCGCCTTTACCTTCCCAAGGTGCCCAGGAGTAGCAAGGACACTCTGGTATTTAATTTGATAGGAGGCTGAGTGGACCTCTGAGCGCCAGGTACTATGAGAAAAGTCTCCAGTGTCCGGTACTATGAGAACCCGGGCCGTCCGATTCGTAGTCAGACGCGCTACCGCCTGAGCTACGGCAACTCCTAATAATATATGTACGTAATAATATAAATTAGGAAGTTACAGCTATATGTGAAAGTTATTTAGAAAAAGGAATATTTCTTCTCAATTAAAGTACATGTTATAATATTTTCCTTCGAATTCGTCTTAAGAAGTGGAGATACAGTTTCGAGTTTTGTTTTTGCCATCAGCCGACATCCAGATGGCTCTGTTACAAAGTCGAAATCTTACTTCCGTACGGTTTTCATGACTTGGTTCCTTGTCACCTTTCATGGAAAAATTCCAAGAAGGATCCACAAGAATCATTTGTGGTTTGAAAGGACAGAAGAGATCTTGCAAGACATATAGCTTAGGGGCACTTCTCCCACCTCTTCCCTTCCCCCTGTGGTATCCCTCAATTTTCGAGAGTTCGCTTTACGCCATCTTGTTGAGAGCAAATACAGTAGTAAAAGCACAATAAGTTAATTTAAGCATATGTAAAATCGATATACTCGTGAAACCACTGACTTATTTTGAAATGGTAATGTTTCTATCCGTTGAGATAATACATGAAACTATTCCATAGTTATGGTCGAACATATTAAATTTTAATGAAGAATATCAGTATTCAAGATGTATGTATTCTTTATGAAGATCAATGAAAACAACAGATCTTGGAAAGTCAAACCAAGAACCCAAAATCTATCGAAAGAATAATATGCATTTCAGTAGCATACTGTAGCACTACTCACGTATTGTTTCTTTTGAAAGTATTATTAGATAAGTTTATAATTATGTCTGCTTTGAATAGCTGTACATGGATTTCATATAAACTTCGGGAAACAGTTTTTACCATTAACAAATTTACAATTAATGTATTTAAGCATTTACATCTAGTGATGAGCGCAAGAGTCTTGCACACGTACTATTTGAATATTTTTAAAACTTGGAAAGGAAGGGGAAATCATTATATCCTTCACCGGATAATATTTATACAGGCTCTACGAACGTTTCCTTCGACATGGTCAGATACATTAGGGATAAGATTTGAAATGTTCGATTGCTGTAGTCCAAATTTAATATGCAACTGTCTTGTTTGTTCGAAAGTGTCGTTTTTTGTGACACTTTTGTCTGCTAGATGTACGAGTAGATCGTCTCTCGACATAAACTCTCATGTTCTGATTTCTCTGCATCACCCTACAGTGTGGGTGGTGTTTTAACTCTACTTTCAATAGTTCATCTTCTCTGACCAATACAAACGATATGGGTGGTTAGATCAATAAAATAATCGTGAGTTTTACATTTTCTAAAAATCGAAGAAATATGTTGTTACGGAAAATCGTCATGATAGCTTAAATCATTCGTCATTACCACCAATGACTTTGTTCAATTAGACTATACGTAGTGAAGTCGACCAATACATGTCACATTCAACAATTGTGATGATAATGACGGTGTGCGTGTGTGTTTTAATTGTATGTATGTGAATTACATAAGATGGTTAAATAGTGAGCGAGTTAAGCCAAAATATTAACAAACCAACGTGATGTAAGCAGCCTAATGATGAGGTTTCATTGGCTACTGGAAGAAAGGTTAGACTCACAGCAATGAAGAAAGCATTCTCTCCAAAATAGTTGCTCCACTTTTCATTGTAGTTAAAAAAAAAGAAAGAAAGAAAAGTGAGTGAGTGGTAGTTAGAAACGCACAATGATCTGTTCTTTTGTTTGAAATGATCAAAGTGTGTTTCCTTTTGACTAGTCCTCTTTGACTTTTTCTCCCCATACGACGACCAGTCGTCAGGGAGTGAAACATGACAACGAGTAGTCGTCAAGAAGTCTTGTTACAGTTAAATTAGTCCCCTATTCAAGCATCATTGAATCTTCTAAGCTTCTGTGTGTATTGACTAACTAACGCTTGTTAAATTGTGCGTTTCGTTTCTCCGTTTCTTTTCTCTCCACTAACGACAACAATAGCAGCAACAAACAGCTTATATTTGTTTCTCATTGACCTTAAATCTAGCCCTTTTCTCCTTGCACTTACTCTTGTGGTTCTAAAACGAAACGAAGTTTGATCATTATTTGATTATTTAAGAAGAGGTTCAAGACTATATTGTGCCATTGTGATGTGTTCAAAGGTTTTGACAAGCACCTGGTCTAGATTTTGTAAACTATTTCAGTGTGACTGAACAACACATGGAGAACTATTCAATCGAGAAACACTTTGGTTCGAAACGCCTGATTGACTAAATACTGAGATAACTCGTTCGTTGATTTCAATGAGTAAGCATTTTCTATTTCTTCAGACAAGAGAGTTCTTCTTGTGTGCTTTTCTTCACCAAAGAAATTGCTGGAAAAAAAATATATTTGTAGTGTCTGTTCTTCCGATTCCAAGTTACGACACTAATACTGGAATACGTGTATTTGTTACTAGCTGTTGACTTCACACACATGCATATATTATATGTGAGAGACGCTCTATGCTTTCAATATTTCATTCATCAACTTAGTTTCTTTATAAAAAAATAAATCCTTGTATAAACGATTATATTCTTTCAAGGTTTGTAGAGAGACGCTGAAAGAAAAATGTGTAACCAAGAATAAGGGTGTAAACAAACTTAAGTATGTTGCTAACTATTTTCTATTGCGTCATTCAGTACTAATGCTCACTTATGTGGAAGAAAATGGTTTGTAAAGCACTTGTATTCATTCACAGGGACGAAACAAACATTCAACACACATGCATTCACATTATAGGTTTGATGAGATACACAAGAGTAAGCACATGTCATATGTTTTCTTAGACACGCCTTTGACAGAAAAATAATAAAAGTATAAACACTAATTCCACTAATGCTTCCTAATAGTAGGTACCTCTTCAGCACTAACAAAAAAAGTCTTTAAGAAGATGGTATATTTCCACTTCAAAATGTCAAGAAGAACAAAGGTGTTTTGAACAGAAATGTTAGGTGCTGCACAATGAAGAGAAGGACCAGTTTCAAATAGTTTCAAGTAAAATGAGTTTTAAAATACATTTCAACTTTTGAAGAACTTTATTTAAAGAGAAAATATGATTTTTTTTCCTTTGAATTTCCAGGTAATTTCCAAAACCTGTGATTTCACAGCAGCTACGACAGAACTGGATAAAATGTCAAGTGAATCTTCACTTATGCTTGCCCATATGTCAAGTACATCAGCACAAGATTTGTAATGCATACTAATGTCTGCACTTAGAAATACTATTTGGCTTTGCTCTACTGTTACCCCTACTGTTTTCAATTTTCAAAAATTTAATCAAAGAAGAATATGGTAATTTTCGAAATTGTACTCACCACGGTCGTATTATTCCCGGTCTAAATCTATCTACTTCTCACGTGGCCCTAGAATCACGTGACCATGCTGTGTTGCAAGTTTCGTCTCCCACATCACATCTCTACAGCGCACAAAATTTCTAACCAGAACTACTGCTTCCTTCTTTCTTACTTCTACAGTATAATGAGCAACGATAAGCATTCTTAAAATATGTTTTGCTATGACCTGCTATCTAGGTAAGTTTCTATTATTCTCACACTGTGTCAGTCGGTGTCTAATCATGGAGAAAGAACACCCCTGTCATTGGTTGCTGACAGCGTAAAGCAAAAGGCACTATTCCCGTTGTTGTCACATCAAGCATCTGTAGTAGCTTCTCAGCTGTTAAACATGTAATGATGTAATGCAGTGGGATACTGGATTGTCAACACTGTGGTCGCATATTTTCAAGGCCACATAACGAGGAGCCACGTCGGGAGTATAATACATATACAACCTTTTAGTTACTTGTCGTGGCAACAGCCCGGATATTTTCTATTTCATTACGTTACCAGCAGCCAATGACAAGGGTGTTGTATTCTGCTGTTTGTGTTGCATCTCCGTGATTGGTGGCCTGCTGTTATGTCGTAGCAATCTTACACACGATCGTATTTGTGGAATCGTGTGACATGAAATGATTATTGTTATAAAGAATTAAAGTTTAACCAAGAAATGTGACTGCCCACATTATGAGATTATATAATTCGCAGACTTGTAAATTGATTAGATAATAGTAAGTTTGTTATAACAATTAAATATTTCATATCATGGAATTTCACAACTTACCTAGTTTCCAAAACTCCTGCATGGGATGGAATTCAATAGAAATATATTCGTCTGTGCTGTACAACACTCGTCAAGTGAACTGCACTGAATTCGTTTATCATCTTTGGGCGTCTTTGGTTCAGGCCAAGTCTCGCCAATATTTCTATACATCATATAGAAATATATATATAAATTTAAATATAATTGTGTACTGTTAAAATTTCCATAATGTATCACATACTGAGACATCAGCTAAAAATATATAATAGACAGCATATTGAATTTTCTAGACCAGCAAACTGTAATGCTCATATTAAAAATATATATATATATTTACATGTTTAATACTCTTCAAGCGAGTGTGTAGTTAATTGTCGCTACAAACTGGTACATCTACAGTAAACAATGGAATTAATATTTTTGTGATTTTGTCACTTTACAAATATATTTTCACTTTCTAGTGTATAAGTAAATCAGTATAAAAACCCTTTTCGAGGTAAAGGGAAAAGTGACGCAAGAGTTCTACTCACAAAAGAAGTGATATCCATGTTGTGAGTGATTGTCTTTGTGTCACTATGGGGGAAGGAAGGATACTAAATATCTTAATTTCATTACAAAGGAAACACTTCCCTGATAGCGACACAAAGAAAATCACTCACAACATGGATATCACTTCTTTTGTGAGTAGAATTCTTGCGTCACTCTTCCCTTTACCTCGAAAAGGGTTTTTATACTGATATCACTTATTTTGTAAGGCTGTCTGTTAAAAAAAAGTGCATAGTTTTCATACAAAAGGCCGATTTTGGACCATGGTAAGCTCCGTATATCGAAAAACGGTAACTCCTATCAAAAAATAAGCTTCGATTTATTCCAACTTGTTGGGGCCCGCAATTGACCCCCAAAACCATCCAATTGGGACTAAATCAAAAAGACAGGCAGAATGACAGACAAACTTTCCTATCATTTGTAAAAATTCTAAGATTCAGCTAAAAAAAAAAAAAAGTCCTAACGTTTAAGCCCCTTCACCGATTTTGACGTGTGATACACCGTTTGAAAGTATTGAAGCGTAGATTAAGATTCCGCAAATTTCAGCCGTCTATATGGTCTGAGGTCAGTGCTATCATTAGAAAGGTGATATTTTTTTTTGCACCACCCTAGGGGATCCCAGGGAGGTCCTACCGACCCAATTCTTATCTATGTCTTAGTGTGGCAAAGAGCTTTCAAATGCAACTTCAAGCATCAAAATCGGGGTTATAGTTCGCTGGATCCGAAACTAGCTGTATACATTGGAGTGCCGCTAACAGGCTCATTGCCACCGTCACTCGAAGGACTACCGTTCTTCATGATAAGAAACTATTTTTTCTATGTATTCTATATAAATATGTAGGCACGTATGTATGTGCTAGAATTTTTAAATCCTAAATGTACCCCTGTATGATGACCTATAGCTCAAGTTATAAATAATTCTAACTGCTTTCTTTTGTGTACGAAAAATATTTACAATAACGTGTAATGCATCCAAGCCTATTATTATTCTAAGTTCAATAAGTTCATTGAATATTGCAGAATATAAAGTTAGGTATCTTTTCTCTGATATAATGAGAACAGTTTCTCCAAAGACTCTCAGTTGTAATCTATGTATATAGTGAAGTAAACATCATGCATTCAGTTTTTTAAATTAAGTTCCATAATATCACCATCCCGTTTTAGATTTTCATTTACAGTTATACCTAAGAATTTACTTCTAGAAGTATGTGGGAAAATATAAACGCTCAAGCAGAGAGATGAAGGTACAATGCTATTGATTCATCTATATTTAGATTGTTTATTGAAGCCCATTCTAATAGCCCAGCAACAATTTATTTCAAGCTGATGAGTGTTTCCAGGTTCCAGTATGTGATAGTTCTTATTTAAACTCAAATGTTCTGAGTCATTCTACGCAAATTGGGATTTTAAACGGGAGGCTTCTGGAATATCTTTGACACGTGGGTCCAGAAACATTTTCTGCTGTACGAAAAGATGGGAACAGAGGAAGAGGAAGAAGAATTGTACATTAAATAAAATACAGAACAGAGCATTTTAAAACTAATATAGAGGGTTAAGCTTGCCTTAAAGGACCTGACGCCATTTGTACAATAATAATTTTAATAAATTTCGTATTATGTAATTCTACTGTAATACAACGGGCAGTCAACAAGTACACGAACACTATCTACTGACGAGGAACGAAAAGCACAAGCGATGTAGTGTTGAACGTGTAGAAACGGTAGACTGTCCGTGTACGTCTGTGCTAGTTTGAACTGGTTCCGCTGTGTCGCTGCCTTCTACGGTAAGATGACGTAATGTGTCTGCTGGCGCTTCAGTATCTGTTCACGTGGCATCGAGTGCAGTTCTGAGAATTTCTCAACGACAAAAATATTCCTATCATCCCACAACCATCGTATTCTCCTGACCTCGCTCACCCGTGACTTTCCCAAATTGAAACTGAAGCTCAAAGGAATACATTTTACCACTACAGGACAAATCCATAAAAATGCGATACAGCCTCTACTAAGCATTCAAAACAATGAGTATCCAAGTAGCACATTCACGTCGGCCGATATGGCCATATTGGAATTTACGATGTCGATAGACATTGTTCTACGGCATTAGCTCTATATTGGATGGCAACAAACATCTTGGCCAACATCGATCATTGACGTTGCTCTATATCGGTTATCGAGTTCGCACAATATCGGTCATTGACAAATTGAACATAATGTAATCCTGCTTTCTTCTTATTTTTTAAAAGGAATCCCCCCTTTTTATATGAGCACCAACATAGACAAACCAAAAAGAAATAGTAAAACACGTTAGAAACTGTAAAACAACCTTACTACTTATGTAAAGAATACTATTTTTCTGTAGCTAAAGCTACGTCACTTCGCTGTGCTAGTAGGTTGCAAAATTTGTAGTTCCGCTCCATTGTAATCAGTTCACTACTTTTCTGCTTTTATTTTTTTCTGCATTAAAAAAAAATCAATGGTCATGATTACAATGGAGCAGTTTCAATTGGAGGAAATGATGTAAAACAAATGTAAATAAACCTAACTTTAACTTATCCTCCTCCTAAGCGGTACGTCTCTAAACAACCACACGGTCTCGAGAGAACACGCTACTTTCTAACGTACAAACGTAACCAGCACAATAAACATGACTATAAACGTTGTAGGTTTGTCTATGTACTTACAATGAGCAAAGTATTCTTGGGAAAAACTCACTCGCCTTTAACACTTTATTCGTCAATGTTCTTCACGGGAAGGTCATGTTATTTCGGCGCTTTAGCATGCTTCAACGGTCAACAACTTCTTTGTCACCAAACAAAGCTGGCCGCGTGCTGACAAGATGAAGTTTCATACTTTACCACCAGATGGATATAGCATTGCTTGAATAAACATCGGTAGCCCACATGGATCGACGTAGATCAATATAGACATATTATCGATGTGGATCGATATTGCTTCTTGTCGAATGCTCCTTTTTTAATTTCATTTATTCACTATGAGTCTATGAACAAATTTTTTTGTAGATAAATCGATTTAATCTTTGCAAAATACTTACCATAGTTTTAGAAAATAGGAAAATTAGTGATACCGATAACCGATGTCGATCCCACATCGGTCAACGTGGGCTCAAGCGGATCCGCTCTGTTACCTGCATTAGCGATGTGGAGCGATATGGGTCCCATCAGCGGCCAACGTACATGTGCTAGTGGGGTTTCGTCACTGCTTCCAACAACGGCAGAGCCGCTGTAGCAAGCGTGTGCGCGCGAAAGGATCATACTTGGAAGGGGGATTACCAAATACGTAAGTAATACTGAGTTATACAAACCGTTCGCGAACTTTTTGACTGCCCTTCGTATATCAAATCACAAACATCAAATAGTCGGATAAATCATTTCTTAACCTGTTCTTCTGTTGTTAGCGTAACGAAAGGATATTCCTCAGCCTGTTGTGTACATTACAAATGACAGAGCTGGTGACAAGCATTGACGTAAGTAGAAAATCTATTTGCTCCTGTTATTTCCTTTTGTATTTTCTCTTTCTCGAGAATTTTGTATATTCCAAAGGCCTTATTCGCAGCAGCTTATCTTTTATCTCTAAATTAAGCTGCATTTACTAGTAAGTCAGAATTCAATTTGTGTGTTATTGACAGTAGAGTGACGGAAAAAAGCAGGAAGTAGTCGCACTGTTTGACGTGTTGCTAGGTAGATTTATCTATCAAAAAGCCTGTTGGGGTTTACTTAGCCGTCTCTGATGTTAAGACCGGATTTGTTTCACTGCTGACGGTAGAAAATCGATAAATCTCCGTCTGAAATCCATTCTTTCCCTCTCTCTCTTTCTCTCTCTCCTGTAGTTCTTTAGCAGAAGTAGAAAGGTAGCAAATGCTGAGTGGGAAGGGGGTAGGGGTGTATAAGGCGTATTAAATAGCAGAATGAAGGGGCATAGGAAACTCGGATAGAGTGTACTTTAGTTTGGCAATTATATCGTTAAGCGGATTTGGCACGCAGCGAATGATCCGCCTTAGCATTACTGTTGATAACAAGCATCATAATGGCTTTCCATCTAGCAATTATACTATTAAAAGCTTCTGCATTTGTGAAGCAAGAATTGATTGGACAAATCCGGCGACATTATAGTGTCGTGTTTCCCATCCCTAACTCTTTTTTTTTTCTCACTAATGAACAATTCATGAAGGAGACTGAGAAGGTGATCAAGTAATACTGTATAACATGCGAGTTGAAGGAAAGAAGTGACTCGCGGAGCTCCTTGACAGGTGCTGCTGCCCTGGTGGCGAATTTTTTTTTGTATTCTAGAACAACTATCTTTCCTTCCGTGATCTTTATTGCCTTAAAGTTGTAACTTTTATTTCCATCCTTTAAACTTCATAATATCAATGCTTATTCATTCCGCACAACACGTTTTATTTATTTGTTGACTAATTTAGTATTACTGTAATTATTATTATTATTGGGCCGCGGTGGATCAGTGGCATAGCGCTCACCTCTGGTGCTTGGGTTAGGCATTTCGATCGCTACTCGTGCCATGTGGACATTGTGGTGGACAAACACCCTGTGCGTTGGTTTTGTTGGGGTTCTCCCGTTTCCTCCCATTTTCTCAATTCCACCAACTCACTCATCATCATCCATACGGCCTCAGCCAAAATCGCCTAAAGGTTTTAAAAATTATAGTCAAATTCAAATTAGGTTAAAAACCGGTGGAGGCATATTGAATGATATAATGCGGAAACATTGTAGGTCCCGACCTTGAAAACCCAACAGCTAATTTAGGACATTAATAACAAAAAAATATTTGTTATTAATATTAGTTTTGATTGTAACATTTGCTTTTTTAAATGCTTGCTAATAATTTTAACATTTACTTTACTCTTGTTAAGTAAAAATTACGTAGCTGACTAGGTGAAATGTCTGCTTATACCCATTCATATTTAACTTACATTAATTATCTAGTACTACAATTATACTTGTATAATTGTAGTGATAGAAAATTTGACACTCATAAATGAGGAGCTCAGCTCACCCAATCGGTATGAAAATTTGACTATGATCCTAGGCTCTGAACTAGGAAATCAAATGTGTTCACCCGGATTTCCTAGTTTAGTAGTTACTGAAGATCGAATTGAATTTTTAATTTCATTTAAGACCTGTAGACAACTTTTGGGTCAGGAAGATTGGACGATTATAGGTGATTTGGTGGATTTAAGAAAGTAGTAGGAGAAAATGGAAGAACCCCGAAAAAACAGACGCATACTGTGTGTGTCCACCCGCATGGCATGAAAAGGGGTCGAACCGAGGATCCCATGCACCAGGGGTGAGCGCTCTAGCACTGAGCCATCGTGCTCCCCCATTTTGGATCGACATTGGAGAGGTACACAGGATCGGGTTCCATACTGGACATTTCTAGATTTTCAGACAAATGCCAGAATGGTACCTAGATTAAAGTCCTAGGCGCTATCTCCCCTATCCCTGCTCCCTGTCCAAGTGACCTTATCTCTCATACTTATGATAGGCATTATCTAACCCATAAATGTAAATTTAGTAAACATGTCAACTAGAGGTCTGTTCTCTGGCCGGCTATCTCAACGGTCGATTTCTAGTGTTTTATTCGGTCTCACCCAAGAAAATCACAGAATGGCATCTAGAATAGAGGCATACGTCTATATTCAGATTCTATTTCCATATGTTCTTAAGAAATTGTCCTATGAGGAATGTCATCACGTAGATAAGAGTGACATTACCAGTAACGTCCTCATATGCAATTGAATAATTAAAAAAATAATTAAAAAAGGATTTTAAAAAACACTTCTTAAGCAAAAGAATGGACTAAAAAGTAAAAAATAATAAATTTATGAATCGGAAAATAAAAGCGTGGGTGCTCTTGCTTACCTTATCATACAATCATAATATAGTATAAGAGCATCCACGCTTTTATTTTCCTGATTCATAAATTTACTTTTTAGTCCATTTTTGGCTTAAAAAGCGTGTTTTTTTTTTTTTAAAAATAATCTTTTTTTAATTTATTTTATTTATTATTCTTTTCGGGTTATTTCGATGTTCATACTTTTTCTCAAGCTAATATTTTGTGGCCCAAATCCTAAAGTGTTCTGCAACCAGCCAAACCCAGCTGCGGTGCAGGCTAGTATTTATTTTAGGATAAAGAAATTTGTAATAACGAAATATTAAAATATGTTTTTAAAATATATACATATATAGAAATATATGGAAGTAACAATGGAATGTTGTATTGTCACCCGACTTACCTCACTGTGCAAAATTTCATCATTGTATGACTTCGGGAAATGAGTTAAATTAACGTTGCAAGATTTGTACCGGAGATGAAACATGATTACAGAGTAAGTTAATATCCGAACAAAAACACCAGAGGTGCAAAAAGTGGAGCCAAGTTCTTTAGCCCTAAAAAGGTGTGAAATGGGAGACGGATGAGCCAAGTTCCTTGGTGACAGCATGTAACAGGAACAAAGGAACTTGGCGCG
>JAGDQP010021302.1:12937-31923 GCA_022664845.1 Lepisma saccharinum
TGTATGCTTTACCTATATTGTTTATCATCAATAGAGATGAAAAAAATACCTAATAACACAAAGTAGTGCCATTTGAAAAACAAATAAACCTGATACCGGGTTGGCAATACTGATAACCTGGTGACATCGTGTTTACAATCCTGATATCCACCATGTTGTTAGAAACAAATTTCCGATAACGAAATTTTCATTCAATGTGTTGTTTCTCATTTATTGGGAATTATTCGTTTTCTTCCCATTGTTAGGCGTTGACTTTGGGATCCAAGTTGGAAACACTATATCTCCAAACCGAAACGGAATTCGACCAATGTTCATATGAACTCTTTTCTTTATCATAACTCATGCTATCACCTTCGAAACTATTGAATCTCCATCCATTTGAAAAATATGTTTGTGTTGAGGTGGCAACTCTGTGCATGTGACATCACTCTATTGCACATGAGAAACTGCTCCCTCTCTGTCGGTATTTGTTCCACTGCACACTTTTTGTATTTTATTTCAATTAATCGCAATATTCTAGTGGTTTAAAATGGGGCAACCCTGTATAAAACCCCATGGTCACTCATTCACTGACTGACTGAATGAATGAATGATCAAAATTCACAGCCCAAACTACTGGAGTTAGAAAGACCAGATTTGGTGTAAATATGTATGATCAAGAGTAGGTAACGGTAAAAGTCCAAAATTTTGAAAAAGTCGCCATCTTGGATCCAAAATGGCAGCCAAACTTATTGTTGTATAGAATACACAGCCTAAATCGTTGGGGCTACTGAAATGAAATTTCGTATGAAGGTACATTATCACTAGTAGGTTAAGAAAATATTACTAAATGTCTTCAGATACGCCATTGTGAATCCTAAATGGCGGATCCCAAAAATCCATATCCACACTGTTTGAGCTAGAGATACTAAATTTGGTATGAAGGTACATGATCACTGGTAGGTTAAGAACATATTACAAAATGTTGAAAAAGTCGCCATCTTGGATCCAAAATGGCCGCGCAAAACCTATTTTTCAAATCACTCAAGCTAGAGAAACGAAATTTGGTATGAAGGTGTACCATCATGAGTAGGTTACAATAAATGGGACTAACCTCTCCTATGGGGGCTCAGCTCCCTCGGGACACCATGGGGGTGCAGTCCCCCAAAGGATCCGATTAAGATAAATGGGGCGCAGCCCCCAAAACTCCCCATGTTGGGAGCTCCCGCAACCGTCTTGAGAAGTATGACTCTTTATTTCTCGATATCATTGTGACCACCACATAGAGGGTAATCCATGAAAAAATCGACAAAATTTCCACATATGTTCATCACATGAAAACACAACAAAAATTTATTTTGCACTTTGCTTAGAAATGCATTGTTTCCGTTGTGTTGCCAGTTAAAATTTCCTACTGTTAGTTTCTGACTGCTAACACTGAGCTACGCAAGAAATAAACAAAATTAAAAATAAAATATAATAAAATAAAAGAACATGTTATAAACACGTGTGGGAAGTTTGGTGCGAACGTTGCCAGTTATATGCTGTGAGTTAGAAATTTCAACTGGCAATCCTGTACATATGAGGCATTTCGCAGGAATGTACAACATAAACTTTCGTCTTGTTTAGATGTGAGGATCACTTACGCAAAGTTTGTTGGTTGAATCTTGGAACACCCTGTATAAACGACCCACATAACCTTAAGAATTTGGAATACGCCTTTTGAGTCAGACAGCCTTGAAAAGTGGAAAATAACATTATGGCAATACTTGTCGTGAAAAGACTGAATGGCAAGAATAGGTTGTGAATCACTGTTATAGACGTTATTTACCATCACTCAAAAGTTTTTGTACAGAGCCGAAATAAATCTTGTTTAGAGGAGAAACTCCATCGGATTCGAAAGATCATTTGCATTCCAAAGGAATCTTAGACTGAGAATTTCTCTGACGCCAAAGATAAACTTTCCCACTACAAGAATGTATAAAATAGAAAATTCATTTGATTTTTCTTGCCCCAACGAAGTTTGAAGGAAAATAAAAAAAATAAGTGAAGATTTGAATTCGTCTACGGTATACTCCTCGAATATATTCAACGATATTACTAAAGTTTGTGTTAAAGTATTTCTTCCCAGAATAAGTGGATTTACACAGAAAGGTGGTTGCTACAAAACATTCTATTTTAATAAAGGTCAGACTTAATGAAAAGTCTATTTCCGTTCAAGAAAATCCTTTTGTATTTTGTGTCATATTTCTTTCTACCTCGATTTAATGCTTTTTGGTTGAAAAGAAACTCCATATTTAAATAAAGACATATAACAAAGTGGGTGGCAACATGAAATACGCGTAGTTGCTAAGCAACGCGGAATGTTTGAGATCTCTATACGTCATCCTACCATAACCTACATGAACTTTTTAAAGATTATGTCTACGAACGTATTAGAGAGCCAGGGAACTGCATTTAACGAAACAAGCATGGACTTATGGTATATGGTAGATGTTGTTGACGTGATGAAATTTAGGTATGGAGGCATTCGAAATTTTACCCAGAAAACCAAGATGGCCGTCATTTTCAAAATGGCTGCTCGCGATACTCCCATTTTAAATATCTTCATTCGTAGTCAGATAAATGCAAAATTTATGAATTTAGGTCTCCTAACCATAATTGTAGAGTATCAAAATGTCTTTCAAACGAGTCCAGAAACAACCTTCTACGTCAAAGTGTTCTCATTTTATGGTTTTCGAAAGTATGGACATTTCCGAGAGTTTCATTGAACGCAGCTGTACTAGATGTGAAATTTGTTGTCCGTTACATATTTGTTACAAATTGAAACCAGTTAAAAGTGTACTTTCTCTTCATTATAATCTTGATTTACAAACATAAAATGGCAGCAAGGAAGTTCAAATGAGCAAGTAACGTGTAAAACCCCACAAGTCCAAAAGCTCACACCGCTTATGTGCAAAAATTTGTTTGGATTTATCTCTTCAAACAATTCATGAAACAGGAATTGGATAAAGTTCACTGGGAGATTTATATTTCAGTTTACTTGAATTAGCATCACCCAGGTCAGAGTTCCTCCAGAGAGCACCAAAGATTGTCTTCTCTCACTTCTGAAAAATCCGCTTAGATGAACATGTGTGGTTTTGCATGTTACCTCCTCATATTCGATGTTGATGTCTGGTAAGACAAGGGCTCCTGGTTATCATTGAACTGGCAGCTATGTGTTATATGCCGAGGAGGTGGTGGTGATTAGAACTCCCTAGTCTCCCTTGCACTGAATAAAGGAGCAGTGACAAATATGATTGATAAGAATCACTTGCTATGGACATTACTAAGTTTTATGAGCTGGGTTGAGTGCCAAAGGGAATCAATGTACACCAATGGAAAAATTTTGATTTTACCATTGCAGAAACTCTTATTAAACATCACCAAATAGAACAAGGAATGTCGTTTAAGGGTTAACAACAGAAAATTGTATCGACTGCGGCATCGACAGGAAAAGAAATAAATTACTATGTCGCCCAAAACCTGTACTACACACCCACGAAGCAAGCGTAGTCAATATTTGTTTCTTTTGTGGGAAACCATCTCGAGAAGGACAAGCTTTACTTAATGTAACTAGAAAGGAACTAGAGTACAAAATATTGAATTGTGTTCCAGAACTTAGTGTGACCATCTCTTGACCGCTAAACTAACTTAAGGTGATATGGTATCTCGGGAGTGCAACTACCTTCATAAGGCCTCACCTGTTTGCTCTTGCCATGTAGGTTTTGTGATGGACAAACAGCGTGTGCGAGGGTTTTCTCAAGGTTCTTACATTCCTCATACTTTCTTTATTCCACCCAATATCCCATCATCCATTCGGTATGAGCCAAAATTACCTAAAGTCCTTAAATAAAATTCAAATTTAATCTGCTTTTAGAAGAGCAAGTTGAATATGATGCCATACGAACAGAGTGCTGGTTGCTACGTATTGTGCTGAGGTAAAATCGAATACAGAATTTGATGACAGCGGACTATCGGCATCAGTGTCTGTATTCGTATGATAGACACTGATGTCGTCGTTCTTGCAATATCATACTTTGAGGAAATGAGTACCAAGGGTTTGAAAGAGCTGTGTATACACTTTGACACAAACTGTGGATACACATTGCTCTCTGAGAATTTCACTCATTTCTCTTTCTGTGGTACAGTATCATGTTCTCACGACCGGGGAAGAGAAACCATGTGTCAAGTAAGGAATTATTTTTCACCCACAAGAGAAGTATCCTTATTTGTATCACGTCCGCTACCGGATAACCTATCTGCTCATCTAACAGTCCGGATAAAGCTCTGCTTGCGTCATCGTTCCATCAATAACATAGCACCCAGAGTATTTGTTACACGTACTGCGAACGCTATATCAAAGCGGATACATATGAGACCAAGCTACTCGGTGAATAAGAAGAGATGGACACTAAAAGATCATATATTGACACCAGTGTGGCAACACTTTTTCGAGTTTCTCAAGGTATATGTGAAGTTATATCATGCCATACAAGAAAGAATGTTCCTCTAAAGCTTGCAGTTCAAGAAAACTGCAGCTTGTTTGCACTCTGCTGAGCAAATTTCGCAAAGAAGGATGCGATAAAATGTTATCTTTAAAGTTTAATAATCAGTATTATCTTTACAAAATGCTCGGACATTTATTATATAAGTATATAGTTATATAAGTATTCTTGCCGTTTTTTGATAGAAACAGAAAAGTAGAGTAGCAGGTTACAATAACGCCATGGATACAATAACGCCATGGATACAATAACGCCGTTTGTTTTTCAGCTGTTTACAGCAGGGAAACTAAGCAGATGGCAGCACTCTGCAACGTGCTATTGCGTAGGACAAGCATCTGTTGTTATAGAACGTTAGTTGTTGTTGTGTGGTTTAAAGTGTGTGTTTTGCAGTCTTGGTTTTATCGATTAACGGCAGAATAACGAGAACAGAAAAAGCAAGTAATATGTTTTAGTCTTTTCTATTACATATTGCTAATCATTCTCAATTTATAGGGATTTGAACGGGATTTTTTTTGTGAGACACAATGATCAATTAGGAGTATATCGACTGAGTTTACGTGATTCATTGTGTTAGCAGAGAAGTCTTAGAGTCATAAAGCAGAAAAGCCCGAACGATCTGTTTCGACCCCTCCAATTGCCTTCACCACTATTCGAGCTTTTAGTCACAGTCAATGTTCACACTCCCAACTCGATCGCTTTTCCAGCGCCTGAGACACTCATTTCCGTATCAGTTGTCACGTCTTCCAATGTGACGTCAAAAATGGCAGGAACATTTTTTGGTTACCTCGTACATTGTTTTTCATGTTAATGGCCTAATTATACTCAATTTTATAATACACTGCTGAAACACACATTTTTTCGTATTGAACCAACGATCACTTTCTGTTAATTATTTGTTTATTATGAATCCATGTACTCATCAGGATTTTAACTACCTTAAATAAAACTTTTATCAGTGTATAAAATGAGAATTGTTAGACGTAGAAGGTTGCTACTTGTCTCATTTGAAAGGGATTTTGATACTCAACAACTTTGGTGAGAAGACCCAAATTCATAAATATCACTTATAACTGAGTGAAAATATGCAAAATAGCAGTGTCGCGAGCTGTTATTTTGAAAATGGCGGTCATCTTCGTTTCCTGTGTCTCGAATGCCTCCATATCTAAATTTTATCACGTGAACAACACCCACCATATGCCCATGCTTCTTTCATTAAATACAGTTTTCTGACCATTTCCATATGGAACTGCTGCCGTACTAAAACACCAATAACATGGATGGTCCTTCGCCGGGCGAATAAAATAAAATAGAAACACAGTATTTAGTTGCTGAGGGAAAATGATAAATGACATATACTATTAGTGCCAACTAAATATATGCAAATCGAAGTGGTACACATGACATCGAGACGAACTCGCAACGCCCAACACTTAGTCCACCCACATTACCTCTCTTTATGCTGTGAGTATTCCAGTTACTCTCTCATTCTTTCTGTCTCTCTTTCTCCTCTTCCCTCCCTCTTTATCACCATTCTTTGCTTGTGTCTTACTGTAACGGCCCCGGTGGCTCAGTGATAGAGCGCTCACCTCTAGTGACATTATTTAAATACGGAGCTTCTGGGGTTCTCCCGTTTCCTCCCACTTTCTTCATTTCACCAATTCACCCATCATCATCCATTCGGCCTGAGCCAAAAGTTGCCTAAAGGTCTTTAAAAAAATGCAAATTGAAATTCTTACTTTAACCTGTCGCTCTCTAGTTCTTCTTGTGGATTTAAATTTCCTCCTGTATCAACTTTTAGTATAATATTTCATCTAACTTTTTATCTTGCATTCCTCTTCTTCTAAATTCAAGAAAATCGTGAACATCTCTGTGGGAACTATGCATCGAAGGGAAGGAGAGCGAGGGAAAGAGGAAAAGAGGGGGAAACTCTGTACTTGGAATAACTACAAGATAAATAGAGGTAATGTGTGTGGGCTAACTGCTAGGGATTGAGAGATGCAATTCTTTTAATGTGGTTTCCACAATTTAACTTTCGCTTTACCTCGCTAGCGTAATCAGACTACCACATTTTAAAAAATGAATGGGCCATTATTCAACCGGAATGGAAAGTAGATCACTCCTTTGAACTTGTAAGGATATGTCAATTAAGTGAAATATTTTTATCATAATTAATTTGTACATCTCGTGTAGGTAGTAATTAAGACAGATTTAAAGCCATATTCGAGAAGCTTGCCATCTATACTTCTATAGTTGTTGAGAACATTTAGGACAGTGCTGCCATCTGGTTAGGTGTCTGGACAAAAAAAAAATATCTCGTCGAAGTGGGGTAAAATTGCGCACCTTCTATTGTTATGGTAACTGTTCACAAGCTCTTTAAACCTTTCCAGAATCTCAGTAAGACGTAATGTTATTTAGTTAAAGTTATAGAGGAAGAAATACTAAACCAACATCCAACACCACAAGCCAGTACATCTGATGATACTACTGTACCCACAAACCATCCTCCAATACCAGAACCCAGTACATTCAGTGGTACTACATGAGAAAATAATCACAAAGCAATGTCTCAAAATGATTCATTGAACTCATTTCTGTCAATCCCTACGTCACTAATACCAAAAGCATTGGAAAGATAGCTAACAGACTAGATATCATCCGTAATACTGGATTGGAAATAAAAAAGTCTACGGAAAGAAACTTCAAGGTTCCCAGCGGATGGCGTTTCAAGACTTGCTCTTTATCATATCGCCATCTGCAGCTATGCTCATGTTTACGACAGTGACGATTCTATTATTTACATCAAAAATGAATGTATTGAGTGCCTATAGAACAGCATTAAAATACAACATCTATAAAAGACTCGACAAAATCGATACATAAAATCGTTCGATGAAACTCGTTCAGCTTTTCCAGACAAGTACTCTACACGTGGAAGGGAGGAAATCAGGCGATTATGTAGCGTTAAGAAGCAGCTGAGATCTGAGAAATCGTTCTTTTTAATTTACTCTTCCACCGCGCCATCTACGCAATATATTTTTCGGATACGTGTTGTTACTACATTGTGGTCCAGAACCTAGTCATTTTATGTCTACGTTCTTCATATATGATTGAAATATCATGTAATCTATTGTTGAAGTATAAAACCATAAAAATACAGCTTTTTTCTTTTACTTAAAAGGTGCGCCATCTACCCCCGTTTACTCTATCCTGTTTTCAGTAGGGACTACTTGTACTCAAAATGGTGTGTCCTTTCAGTCAGTTACTAGTACGCCATTATATCTAAGTGCATATACTAAACAAAATTAATGCAGAAAACTTGTAGCGGCCAAACGCTCGGAATTATGGGTATTTAAAGTAAAGATAAAGAAAACAGTGAAAATAAGTGTATGTTAAACTAGTCACATTTCACACTAAACCAAATTTGAACCCGCGTCAAAGATCGCCACCAGATTGAAAACGGTTGAGCACATCAAGGTTGCTGAATTCAAATCTAGTGGCTTGTTTTCATTGAGGCATAGCTTGCAGGGGAAGGGAGGGGGAACAAGAACTTAATTCCCTCAAAACTTGTCGATGGGAGCTAAAAATATCTACAGCCTAAGACAGGAAGTAAGTATATGTCTACTGACATTGACAAATAAATAAAAATCGCCGTAATTTTCTCTGTAGTTATATAAACCAATATACAGAGGGTAAAGAAAATATGGTTACAAACAGGCGGTAGGCGAGTCCTGACATCGAAACAAGGGAAAAAGTTCATATAGACATGGGTCAAGTTCAACTTCGTTTTCGAGATACACGGTTTGCAAGTTGGAGCTCAAACTCGACCCCTTACAATGAATATTTTGCCATAAATCTTAAAAGGTGAACTAAAATAAAATTTAGTTTTCGGAAATTAATTTATATCAATATTGTTTATATGAAGAGTTAAGAAGTGATACAATTGGCTGGCCAGTGTTACCAACCTGGTGTGTCATTTGTAGTGTGGAAACCTATTTATAAGTTTTGTGAAGCACAAAATTGCGTCTGTCTTGCCTGAATACTCCTTGTATATCTAGGTATCTACGATAACTTTGAAGGTTGCCACGAACCCACTCCTGACTGGAGGAAAGAGGTTGAACGTGTGCCTCGAGCTCCCGTCGACCTATCTGCAAGCATTTGCTGGCAGATCGAATCAGTGTATGTCAGAGGAGACACTGCTTGTAAAATATGTCTATGTTAAAGTTACGAAAGAAGGACATTCCTTTATAAAAGTTGATTATATAGAATATAGAATTACACCAGAGGTGAAATGGTTAGTTATTCAATTCGTATTGTATTATCTACTAAAGTGATTACATTGCCACATTAAATACGACAGAAGTTATAAAAATTTGGTTGTATTCTGATATGAAATATACTGCAGTGGTTTCATGGAGCGGCAGTATAAATTGTCTAAGGATCAGGAGAATATAATCAGATGATATACTAAATTGTTTTTTTAGTAAGTCGATATTTAAAAGTGACAGTGTGAATCCATTTTTCGTATTTGTGTGATTCCTAAAAGTGAAGCTTTGGTATCGATAAGAAACAAGTGAAATGGGTCTATTACCATATACAAGTTCGATCATGATATCTACTAAAGAAGTGCTGCTTTATGTTCCTCTTAATGTGTTTTTAAGGAGGATTGTGCATTAACTGTGATTTGTGATTCTGTTATTAACAGAAAAAAAAGAATGGAAAAAGGGTCAAATCCCGATTCTAGGTATTAAGATTTACAGCTCCAGGTAAGAGTTAAAATCACAAAGTCAAGTGATTTTCTTTTCAAATTAAGTCCTGATAACCGTTTTCGAGATATTTCGTGGAAGAGCTTTAGTTGACAGTGACGTAGCAGCGAAGTTCTATGTGGGGCATAGTTGGGCTAGTGTATTGCCTAATATGCCATGGTCTGTATCATGACGAAAATAGAAAAATGCTGAGATCTGTGAGAGCATTCCCTGAAGGCACGTTTTCATTTTTGTGCTACATTGAAAAGAAATTACTTTTTCTTATTTCCTTGATACGTCATCAATCTAGGTTCTCTGAAATACTTAGGGGAAAATCCTCAAACGTGACCACATTGAGGAGAGAAAATTATTTTCATATTTCTATGCCAAGGTTCTCACCTTGAAGATAGGAAAGGCAAGGTTTTATAATATAATTATTTTGGTTTGGTTAGACATATCAGTTTTCCTTATTTTTGTTTCGAATTATCTGAACAGGATTAAATTTCCTAGGGTAAAGAAATTCAAACAAATATATGATTTCTTCCTTGTAAGCAGAACAAAGTACATCTGTACTTTATTTTATTATATCGATATTGTTTTGAAAGAAAGAAAGAAAAGAAAGAAAGAAGTATTTCTCAAAAGAAACCAGAAAACCAAACCATATTCAATTTGTTCTTGTTGAACTGTAATACTAGTTTTTTAAGATTCATTTTCTTTTTAGTTCACAGGTAATTGTGTTTGTATTCTTGATTCTTGGGACCACCAAGTGGTACACGGTCCATACATTGAAAATTATGCAAAATATCTTCTGAATCCAAAGTGAAGGTAAGGAGTGACATGCTCCAGTCTTTGAATTACACGGCGCATTTGAGCAATGTCGCTTGTATCCGTTTGCTTCTTGACTTCTCATTTAAGAAATTACACTCTATACTTACGTTGCTCAAATATAACTAATATCTCCGAACTTACAATTTAATTGCCGCCTAGGGAATTACACAATAACAGTTGCTACATGGAGGTGCTCAAAAAATTTATTGCTGCCAGGGAGTAGCTATTTCTTCACTACCTGCCGATCATGTATGGGCTTCCTTGTGTTCTGACGTGATGATGAGGGGTTCATAAACGAATGAAGCCCCTGGGAGTATTGGGCGTTGAGTGATGGACAAAGGAAGCAGTTGCTGTTTAGTTCTGTGAGAAACATCAAAGGGATTCTCTCCTTTGTTTGTGTTATAACAGTTAATTACATGCATTAAAATGTTCTTCTCTCTCTAAATTAAAGAGGCGACAATCATTTACACTACAATAATGAAAATAATTGCTTTTATAATGATATATACATATATACCGGGTGAGGCATTTACGAGTGACAGCCCAAAATAACTTGGAAAAAAGGAGCATAAAATAAAAAAAAATGTGCGCAGGCAACCTAATACCTACGGGCGGGGGACACTTGACCAAACACACGACAATAGTGTCACATAAGCAGTATTGCCACCCCAACACAAACTTATATATATTTTTTCAAATGACACTACGAGAACTGTTAATTGAAAATAAAGCTGCAAAGCAAAATACGTTGAATGACACCACAATCAATGCTCAGTGTCGCCAACTTCGGGAGATCTAAGGGGTCAAAGTTGGAAAAAGAAAGGAATAAATTGTAGCTAAATGGATCACATTAGATCAAAAACATGTACATGAAATGAAATTATGAAGTGGTCCCAACAAAATGCCAAAATTAAAGTTCACTACGATTAGTAGTGTTACCACACGAGACGTCCAAAAAATGGGAAATTTAAAATCGCTATTTACACACACACACAAAAAAAAAAAAAAAAAAAACTGACAAAAGTCACGAAAATAACCAGGAAGACTCTTTGAGGGTCTAAAAATACAATGGCATTTATTTGGAAGCGATGTCACAAAGCGTTCACAAGATACAACAAAAGAGGGAAACGTTGGCAACATTGGAGGGACATTTTTTATCCCTCATGCAAGACTGGAATCCACACAAGGTTTCCAGCGTTATGGTGAATCTTGCTCCCCAATTGCAAGGATGTTCGCTCGTGAGCTTCAACGATTATGGTGGTGTGATAGTAACTCATTCTGCTATTCGATATTTGGATTATAAAACGTACACAAAGAAGTTACCATGGCATGAGCGAGTTACTTTATACGTTTCCATGATAAACTAGAGTAGGTATAAGAATGAAGACAAAGAAAGGTTTTTAGCCAGTAAAGATTTTAAATACAATCTCAAATGAGTTGTCAAGCCAAGTATAAGCTTGGAGCAGTCGGTAGCGTGTCGGGATTCGGAATATTTTATACTTTGGATAGCACTTCGAGTCCCAGTTGTGTCATTGGACTTTTTGTTATAACGCTCTATTTATATTACACACTTATTGACTTTTATACATTTTTATTGTTTTCTCCGTAAAAATAAATGTTCGATACAGTTATTAAAAATTTTGCTTATGTTATTAAAAAAAACATTCTTCCTTGGTTATGGACGGTCTAAAAATACGGTATCTCAATAATTGCCCACCCCCCGCCCTCCTCTGCAAACTGCACAACTCGGAAACATAAACAATAATTGTTGAAGGAATAATTTACTCCTCATTAAACTTCAAATATAATCAAACTTCATTAACATAATGAAACTTTGGTTTTTATTTTCTTTGGGGTCATTTTTAGTAACTATTGGCTATTCGGACCGCCACGGTTAGGGAAGCGTAATGTATCAAAGATCAATGAAACATGCATACTCTAATGTGAGATTCAAACCCACAAACTTATGAATTGTGCCCATCACCCTAGTGCACACTAATATTGAGGTCGGTTCAATATAAATCTCAAGTTGAAGGTTTATCCTTCTTTTGAGAGAATGGTTGTATAAAATTTAGCATAATATACGATATAAACTCCTGCAAGTGACGACACATAGAAAGCAACACCTTGAAGAATGAGGTAGGAGCCCGTTTTGACAAGAACAGCCGAGTCATTGTATCCTCTAGTTTGTCAAGTACACTGTAATTTGAGTTTGTGTGTCAGAAGCTGATAGTCACTTGTGACAGCGGACTAAATCCAAGCACTCCTGGTTGCCTAGACGACTGTAAGAGGATTTATCTCGTGACAGGTAGTCTAAAACACGATAGTGTGTGAATGTGACAAACACACGCAGAGAGAGAGAGTAAAGGAGACCTACATTCTCCAATGCTCGCTGATGAACGCTCCCTTAAGTTCATGTGTAATATATAGCCCTACCAGTTTTTAAAAATTATATCACTTATAATATTGGAAACTATTGATCCCAAGTGCGTCATTTCACAAAGAAAACCTGTGGGCTGGTTAAGCAGGCCTACTTCAAAACAAATTAATAGCCGAAAAGCCATAATCTATTAAAGCCTGAACATGTGCAATGTTTTGAAATGATTATAAGTAACCAACAAGTGGACAAGTACTACCATAAAAAACATACTGAGATGTAACCTGCAATTCATAAATAACCGCACATTTCAAAGAAGTTTCTTACCTTGCCAGCAGATGTCTCTGACTTCAATCACTTATTTTCTTCAACATCCTTATAAATTAAAGCTTATGATTGACTTTTATTGTCATATTTCAGCTAACAGGAAATTCTTAACCAATCACAGAATTTCATTTGACCAGGATCTTTAAGAAAATAAGTTATTGAAGTCAGAGCCATCGAGCGGTGAGGTAAATTTTTTTTCGAAGTGAGTAAAAAATGTGTACAAATTTTTAGAGTGCAACTTAATTCTCTGTGTGCTGTTTACCTCTATGGTATTACTAAAAAAAAAAGGTTTGTATGGAAATCGAAACAAGATTTCGTACGTTTATGATAATATAAAATCACAATAATAATTGTGTACTTCAGAATCTGTTAATATGTAAATTGTATCGTGAACCAGATGGCATCCCATACATAGCTTTACAAATGGGCCCTCCTATTTTATTCAAAATGTTAATTAGTCTCTTCAACGTATCATTAAAATTCGGATTTATACCACAAAACTGGAAAACAGCATATACTATACCTATTCCAAAACCAAATAAAAGCCGCTTCACATCTGCAAATTACAAACCAATTACACTCACTAACACAATAGCTAAGATATGTGAGACAGTTATACCAAAAGGAAAAGACCAAATGAATATTTGGAAACAACAGATCTTCTTACAAAACATCAGGCAGGTTTCAGAACTCGAGTGTCGACAATAGATCAGTTAATGAGAATAATTACAGATAGCTCTAAACAAGGGATGGAGGGTGGGTGCGATGTTCATGGATCTCACGGCGGCTTTTGATACCGTCTGGCATGAGGGAGTAATTTACAAATTATATTCAATGAATCTTCCTATTTCATTTATAAGATGGATTATCCAATTTGTAACTAAAAGAACGACTAAAGTAAGATCACAGGAGGAATTTTCAGAAGACTTACAAATCAAGAAAGGGGTCCCTGAGGGTGCGGCTTTGAGCCCCATTTTATATTCCATATATGCAAATGATACGCCCTCTTCACCTCAAAACACAACGCAGTTTGGTTTATTTGCGGATGACACTGCGTATTGGACTTCGGCCAGATCTTCAAAGTCACTCACAACCAATTTGCGTGGAATTACTAATAAATTCATTAGATGGTGCAGAACGTGGAAACTCCAACTAAACGAAGGAAACAATTCGTAATATTTTATCGGACAAGGGACAAAATCAGACAAAAATAAATTCATAAAAATAGGCAAGACAAGAATTAATCCATCCTCTAACATATCATATCAAGAATTACTCCAAATGATAAATTAATCAATACAGGGAAACATCACATCTTACATACTAAAATAAGCAAAAAGGGGTGTGTCGATGCAAAGTAACACAAAAAATAAGATCAATATGGAAAAGGCACGTCTGAAAAATAACTCAGTGCAGGATCTTCACAATTTCACGACTGATTGCGGAGTTTACCCCTCCCCCCCAGCATATTCCATCTCGAAAATTAGACCAAACTTTCCGATTTAACGAATTTAAATAAATTTTATTAAATTCAATAAATTTTAAAATCTTTAAAAAAAATAGAAATAGATTAGCTTTATAGGGACACCTGCAGGATTCGGTTTAATTACACCAAAATAATATATTCTTCTAAATCAAATAAGCATACATATCAAAGGACTAAAGCGACCTAATTTGGCCAGATGTCCAGTTTAAGTGGCCCTGCGGGCCGAAGTTTACTTAATAGGCTCGTATGAGCCAAGGTACGTAGCTAAAATTTACCGAGATCTGGAGAAAAGGATTATTGCACCGAAAGACATCTATTGGGTGAGCTTCTGAAGCTGTGAGTAAATATTCGTCAAAAGATGATGCTTCTCTTTACTTTGGGTTTGGTGAAGTTTGCAATGGAAGTGACCGACAACTTCCTGCTACTCGCTCGCTCAGCTAGCGCATAATTCAGTGTGGGATTTGTACCCGGTCCTTAACACTTACTAATACCACCAAGTACACATATTTACTTTTTCGTAACTAATACCAATATACCCGTAAGTCTCTCGTAGGCCCAAGAGAGAAACGGCGAGAAACCATTCGCTTCCACAAGGAGGCCCGAATGGAATAAACCTACACGCTGGCCCAGGGAATTGAAAACTGTCTGAAAGATCTCCCGCTGTCTGCAAGGAAGTCCGGAAGATCGAAACCAAAGGGGAAATCTGGGTGTCCCGCTAACCCAAGAGTTGGAAGGAGGAACCTCAGGCTTCTTTCAGGACCAAGAAGCTGCATGCGGGAGAAGTCTCCCGCAAAACCATATGCTGACGTAAAATTAAATCAGGGACTTTGCCAGAATTTTCAGTTTGGGGGGTGCTTATCGAAAAAAAATTAAAGTTGGAGGGCGCGCTCGAGAGTTTCGGATGTCACACTCATTACAGGGGGTCTGGCAGAATCACTGAACTAAATGAAGAGTCAAGAGTAATTTTTAACTTATTTTATCAGAGATTTCGCAAGACAAAGCCCAAGAACTCATCTTTAATGCTACAACATAGCCTTTTAGAGTTGACCTTATGCCCACTACTATCACCAGTGTTCTGTAGTACATAAGGTTCATATTCAAAACGAAACAAGTGTCAAATTAAACACAATACATATATATACTGACATACATAAGAATAATTTTCCTATATAATAAGATATACGTTTAACCACGTTCGTTGTAACTCGAAATTCGATAACAGATATTACGTAACACTATTATTATTATTTTAAATACATAAGGCTCAATATTCTACATCCAAGAATTACTTAAATGCACTTATTGGCAATATTATTTTTGCAAAATATTCTTAATGATTTTTATTTATTTCCTTAAAAGAGGAATTTTATATAATATCTTAAGAATTGTTCGTAGTCGTTATATGCGTACAGTAAAATAAAATACCTATCGGGATCCCATGTTTTAAGAGCCATCTATACTACTTCTAATAATCAATTAATTATAAAATTTTCCTACGCAAGCGGAATACTTGAGTACGTAACAAGTTTTTGCATTGTCCTAAGCATTATTTCTTTTTATAATCACGATATTGATGTATGACAAGGATTTACTCATTTAATACATGCTATAAAAGATTAACTCATTTAATAAAACTGATAAATGGTTTACTATTTTTTTTTAAAGCAATAAATGGTTTACTTATTAAATTTGGGTGACTAAACATTTCGGAAAACTGGAAATGTCCCGGCTTTTGGTCTAAGGCCCCGGTGTACCGGGAAAAGATTTTCGGGACTGAATTGTCTCGATTTTTCGAGTAATGAATTGTGATGTTGTAAGTCACTACTGACTGCCTTTAATTTTCTGAAATTACTGCCTTTTCGTGTGATAATAAACGTCATACATGTTTTTTTTACGATTCTATTGCGTCTTTTCAGGCATTAATCTGCTTATTGTATATTAAAGATGCGCGCGGATAGTTTTCTACTGTCTCCAGATTCGAGTGGCATCTGCAGTTAAAATTTGAAACATTGCTTTCATTTGATAAGAGTACACTACGTAATGAAGCAAGCGTAGGAAGTACAATAAAACAGCATCAAATTTCAGACGAGATGTCCCGAATTTTTGAAAATTATATTGGTCAGCCTGTGTTCAATAAAATTCATAAAAGGTTTAATAAAAGCGATACAGTTTTAAGTGATTTGAGGTGTTCTAATGATGCTCTAAAAATAAAAGGAAACTGCGATATTTTACAGTACACTTAAAACTCGGGGTACGACCAGAAGAAATTCTTGCTTAGAGGAATAATATACTGTTTTGAATTCGAATAATGATTTGCATTTCAAAAGACATCAAAACAAAGTAAGTCTCTGCCGCTGAGGAGAAAACTTTTCTGAGCAAGTGAATTCATAAATTGTAAAATTCATTTTATCCATTCCGCCTTAAAATAAATAATATGAACCAAAAAAGGAAAAAGTTGGACTGCGAAAGAAGAAGATTTGAATCTATTTACATTACACCTGAGTACTTAGTGTGTCTGTAAAGTTTTGTGTTCATAGATTTTTTTTACTTCGAGTTTAAAACTACTTCGTTGAAAAGTTACTATCAACTATTCGACTTACAGAAAAGAAAGAAGTAAAGAAAATTCTACTTTTTATTCAAGTAAATTCTTTGTTGTTCTTATGAAGATATTTTATATACAGTTAAGTAGTTTTCTTTTCGTGGCAAACAAGTTCCATGTGGGAAGGAAACACATCCC
The DNA here is from genome assembly GCA_022664845.1 of Lepisma saccharinum. Lineage (NCBI taxonomy): Eukaryota > Metazoa > Arthropoda > Insecta > Zygentoma > Lepismatidae > Lepisma > Lepisma saccharinum. The sequence continues at coordinate 29,961 of JAGDQP010021302.1, forward strand.
AAGGCGATTTGTAGCAGGCAATGGTTGCTAAGCAACATCCTTCGTGAAATGTTCAAAATCTGTGAGGTTTCATCCAATAACCATTCCATAAGGACAAAATCTATAGACAATGGGCATATATGTATTTTATCGTAGAGAAGAGGTTGTAAACATATGTAAATAGCAAAAAGCAGAATTTTAATTTCGGCCTTTTCAAATAGGTCTATAGAAGCTGAAGATATTCACAGAATAAGATGGTGAAAAGTGCCTTGGAAGGAATCGTGATTTAAAAACATACTACCAAATTCAGCATCGAAAATGATGGCTTTCCACCAAATTTCAGCTCAAAAGATGCTAACATAAACTCAAAAAAAATTAAAGTGTTTTTTTTTTAGTTTAGTTGTATTTTGGTCGGATTTCTACCTACGATTACCTTCTTTTTTAAAACTGAAGATTTTTAAAGCTCTACAAGATGTAATTGTTTCATTTATGTTGACGCCAAATTCAAATTTTTAGAGAAGTTAGAAAATTTGAAAATTGATTTTTTTTTAAAAAAACTAAGACAACAGTTGACTCGAAAAAAAATATATGTTATGTACCGTATTTTCAGTGGTTTCATAATCATGGATATTTTAAGATGTTTTAAAGTGGTAGAACACAACCCCCCAAAAAATAAAAAAAACAGCATTTTTGTTGGTTTTAAAGCGTTTTACATTCGTTTCTTTAGTTCACAATGGTTCGTGGTGTCCTCAAATCTTGCAACGTTAATTTAACTCATTTCCCGACGTCATACAATGATGAAATTTTGCACAGCGACGTAAATCAGGTGGCAATACAATGTTTCACTGTTACTTTCATATATTTCTATACATGTATACATTTTAAAAACATATTTGGTAGGGTTTGGGCTCTTGGGTATTTTATATAAGGAGAAGAAAATTGAAAAAAGTAATAATCATCCATAATTCCGTATCCCAAATGAAAATTTTTGCAAAAATCAAGGGGTAAATTTGTGGGGTTCTGGGGTACCAAGGGGTACACGCTATTCTAATTTCAGCGTACAGCTCAAATTTTTCAAACAGAAATCAAAGAGAGACTTCAACTGAGACGTTCAGTGAAGACCCGAACACGATATTTCAAGTAGTTAACGAGATATGCCTGAATAACTATTGCGACCCCACGAAAAGTGAACTTGTGGGGTTTCGGTACAAAAAGGGAAGGAATTCAAAAACTACTTACAAATATCAATATAATGTAATAAACCATTGCTCACGGTGTTTTCAGCGGGTTCCTATGTGGGGTTCTGGGGTACTGTGGGGTACCCCCAAAATCGGATATCGAAGTTCATCCGATTCGGTTATAGGGAAAATGAACAGTATCACACAACAATACATTAAGTGAAAATTCGAAGCAGATAAGTTAAACAGTTACCAAGATATGGCGCAGCAAACATTTGACCCCATGATAACAAAGCATGGGGTACGGCAATAAGACGATGTGCTACTCCAAAAGTAACCATGGGAATAATAGAGTAGTTTAAAACTATCGTTCACAGTGAATTAAAAAGTAACATGTGTGGGGTTCTGGGGTACCAAGGGGTACATGCTGTTCTCATTTATGTATATATATCATAGTTTTCAAGCAGAAATAAGAGAGAGGCTTTAACTGAGACGATCCGTGAAAACCCGAACACGATATTTCAAGTAGTTATCGAGATATGCCTTAATAACTATCGCGACCCCACGAAAAATGAGCTGGTGGGGTTTCGGTACAAAACGGGAAGGAATCCAAGAACTACTTACAAATCACTATATAATAAAATAAACCATTGCTTACGGTGTTTTCAGGGGGTTCCTATGTGGGGTTCTGGGGTACTGTGGGGTACCCACAATATCCGCTATCGAAGTTCTTCCGATTCGGTTATAGGCAAAATGTACACTATCACACAACATTACGTTAAGTGAAAATTCGAAGTAGATAAGTT